>SSNQ01033838.1:52112-83905 GCA_006942095.1 Nothobranchius kuhntae | reverse complement strand
CCTTCGGACTCTTCTCCTGGAATGTAAACAGTCTGAGGAACAAGCCGACCTTGGTTTTTCTACACGGTGTTATTGTGCCCAGGGGCCAGCTGTATGGAGTTGAAAACCATGAACTTCATAACCTTACACAATCACCAGGACTAACTCACTAATGATGGATGCAAATGGATGTGAGCTGAAGTGTTGGTGTGTGTGTGTCAGTTTAGAATCTCCGTTCTGATGGAGGGCGAGTCTGAGTGTAAGGTGGTGTTTTGACTTCAGGAGCACGGACATGAGACACCATCTGTGCCGGATCTACGTACCGTTTCGGAGACTCCCGTGTTAGATCAGGAATGCCAGGTCCGCCGGACCTTCCTTTGGCTTCACTGGTGGACATGAATGACCACTTAGAGACTACAAGACGGAGGGGAAGATTATCTCCGTCTACTCTAAACAAAGCTATGTTTACCCTGATCTGACGCCATAGCAGCCTCTCAAGGCTGCCTCAACACACCCCCACAAAAGGAGGAATGCCGACAGATGCTGTGTCCCGACCTTCACCCTCTTCCTTCAGGCTGACATGTCTGCAGGGAACTCAAATGTGCTCTCTGTTCCTTATCTCTCCCTCCCACCTGTTGTTCTGCAGCTGGTCGATGCGCCGTAGTGGCAGCTCCCATTGGAGGCTTCAGGATCCCGCCCATCCCCACCTCCCCTTGGACTCTGATGTTGTACACGTGCCGTTTGTTGCTTCCATGTCGGGCGTTTTTTTGCATTGGAGTGCTACACCCTGCTGGTGTAACCCTGTTAATGCCTTTTTTTACCCTCCCTGAACTTTCCTCATGTAACACCCTTTTCATCTAACTATTAAGGTAGCGCGACTCATGTTGCGAATGACCGCAGTCACCAATTCTTGTTATGTGTCTTACCCACGTATGTCTGATCTTTGAATTGTGTGTGCTGAAACTGAATTTCATTTCTCTGTATGTCCTGTACATGTGGAGAATATGACAATAAATGACTCTTGACTTGACTTGACTCTTGCTGGAACTGATGGATACAGCGTCTGCAGCACGACAAACCAGTCTACGGATCGAATCCCGGTAGCAACGGCAGATGTCACGTCAAGTAGAGAGTTCAGCTTTTATTCTGAAGGAACCGTCGTCTTGTTGGTAAAATGACAGAATATTTCCAACTTGACAGTTCTCAGCTTAAAGTAGAAAATACAGCTGGCCAGTCTGCACTTCACTTAGCGATGATGGATTTGAGAGCTGGTCGAGCTCACGTTGGAACTCCGTTGAAACTTGCGGTGGAACTGATTTAAAATGGCGTTGTTCTGTTTTATTAAACTTAGATGTTTATGAATCTTAGCCAACCAGAGTGGACAGATTAACTAAACATCACAGACCTCTGCCTCGCAACAGAATGGAAGTTCTGATTGGATAAACAATGTGTCATGTGTTTAACTTATGTGGATCAGGGTGTCTAGCTCAGTTAGTCCTGTAATTCATTAAAACACATAAATCATAACATTGTGATTTCACAGATCAGTCACCTGATTATTATTGACTAACAGTTGTTTTGATTAGCTTTATTAGAAATAAAGTTCTTTGATTAACTAATAAAAAGCGTTCTTCGTCCTTCTTCTGTCTTCTTTGCTAGAATGTAAACATCAGAAGCAAGCACACGACCTTGGCAATTTATGCACACTGTCACTGTGTCAAAGGGCAGCTGTTAAGGGCAGAAAATAGCATATTCATAACGCTACACACACCCCTTTTCAAGGTCAATGTGGTCCACCAAGAGACCACTTGGTCGTTGAACAAACCAAAGTTATGAAGGATCTTGACAACCGAGCAGGGTGTGATCCCACTGGAACAGCCAACCGTGGTGAGGTACGAACCCCACGCCGAAGAACAGTCTCGTATACTCCTCGGGAAGCACACAAGGCAGCAGCTTATATTCCCCATGGAAGCCATAATTGAAGCAACAGCAACTTTATATATCCACGGGCAATAATGTCAAGCAGGAGCTCTCTATGTGAGATGCAAAAAGGATGATGCGAAAAGCAGAAAATGAAAGAACCCTGTCTGGTATCAGTGAGCCCTCACACGAAATACACGCTGACAGGATAGAGGCAAAATTGGTTATAGCCCTGTAAGGTAAATCGATGTAGAAAATAATAACGTTTACGTTTCAATCAACCTGTCAAAGACACTATAAAGAGACAGAAATGTAAATCAATACTGAAATGTAAATCAGTGGAGTTAGTAATCACTTTCATGTTAATGTACCCATAAGGAATTATGATTAGTAAAGATAAAAAAAAAACTTTGGATAACAGTACTATGTGGCCTAACCCACTCACTGTTACCTGGCCGTTTACCTGACTCCAGGCGCCCACAGCATGTCCATCTCAACAAACCCCAAGTCTGCACGTGATGTATAACATGAAAGACAACCATGCACACACCCAAACAAACAAATTTGTGTAACCTGAGATCGAAATCTGTGAACCAACGAGGCGCATTTATCACCCCCCTTTCGAAGTCGGTAAATTGTCGTTGCTGGCATCGACCAAATCTGTGGAACCCTTGTGCAGTTTGATATGGTCCCTGTGGACCCATTTGTAGACGGGCGCCTTGTTTTTGCAGGTAATCTTGATCTGATACACGACCGGAGAGAGCTTATCTGTTATCAGGTATGGACCCGACCATTTGGGCAAAAGTTTCTTAGCCAGCTTCCCCTAGTTCGCCTTATTGTTACCTGTTTTGGGAGCGAAAATGTAGTACCAGGCCTCATCACCTACGTCGAGTTCAGAATGTGAGGCCTTCTTATCGTAATAAGATTTCCTGCCTTCAGCCGACTTCTCCAGAGTTGCCTGTGCGAACGAGAATGCTGCAAGCAGGTGGGCTTTCAGGTCCTGCAAGTATTGGTTGCTCGTATAAGCCGGGACTGTTTCGGGCTGAACCGGTTGATACAGCAGGTGAAGCGGTAGGGTCATTTGTCTACCCGTCATCATTTCAAACGGGGAGACACCTGTAGACTCGTGAGGAGTAGCCCGTATGACCATGAGGACCAACGGAAGCTTCACATCCCAGTCTCGGTGGTTAGCTGACACGTACTTCTTCAACATGCCGATAACCGTGCGGTTCACCCTTTCGACTTGTCCAGAAGACTGGGGTCGGTGGCTAATGTGGAACTTAGCCTTCACACCCAACAGTTCCCACAGATGTTTCATCAATTCAGAGGTGAAATGAGTACCCCTGTCTGAGTCGACCCGCGTGGGCAGACCGAAGCGGGCAAAAACGTGATTCATCAAGAGGATCGCTGTCGTCTTCGCCGAGTCATCAGGTGCTGGCAGACATTCAACCCATTTGGTGAATGCACAGGTGACCGTCAAAAAGTATTTATTTCCTCTGCCGGATCTGCTCAGAGGCCCCACCCAATCGAATTGCAAGTCCGACCATGGAGTGGTCAGCCCCCTTTCCTGTAGGGGAGCTCTGTGCGTTGGGTTGGACGGCTGAATCTGACAACAAACCAAGCAACGCTGGACGTGGTCCGAGATGTCGCGACGCACTCCCGGCCAATAAGCAACCTGGCTAAGGGCACCGAACGTGGCCTTGACACCTCTGTGTCCGGCGGAGGGAGAGTCATGAGCAGATGCACTCTCCCGTGTCTAACTTCAGCTTTTAGCGAAATAATGTTAGCGGTTGAATGCTTACCATTAATGCTAGAGAGTTAACCGGGACGGTAGACCGGGGATCAAGCGGCTACCGGACGGAAGTAACTTCCGACGGGGATATCTCTATCTCCGGTTTCACAAACAATTGCACAGTGCCACAAACACATGCGACAAACAAGAAAACATACAGTATACAACGCACCAAGCAGGAAAATTCCTTCAGTGTTAGAATGGCCGCTACGTGCCACGTCAGCTCAGAGTGTTGTGATGAAACAGCGCCTCCTGTGGAGGGGGACTAATGTACAACCCCCCTTTACGTGAAGCAAATGTTCACCTAACAGACTGACGGAAGTTTGTCTTGTCTAACTCAGACTCAGAGTCCCAAAATGTCTCAAACTCGGCACAAAGTGCTTTAAAATTGTGTAGATATCTGGATAAGGCTCGCCATTAAATGTAGCGGAATATAGTTGATATATTCTTACACTTTATTAAGGTAAAGAGATTAATTTTACCTTAGAATCAGAAGAGGTTGTTTTTACCACAGGGAATTTTATTCAAACACTTTCTATTGACTTAGAGACAAGAAAAGAGAAATATGGGACGTTTAAGAATATTTATTTTTATAATTATTCGAAACAATCACCAGGACTAACTCACTAATGATGGATGCAAATGGATGTGAGCTGAAGTGTTGGTGTGTGTGTGTCAGTTCAGAATCTCCGTTCTGATGAAGGGCGAGTCTGAGTGTAAGGTGGTGTTTTGACTAACTAACCACGAGGGACTTCAGGAGCACGGACATGAGACGTCATCTGTGCCGGATCTACGTACCGTTTCGGAGACTCCCGTGTTAGATCAGGAATGCCAGGTCCGCCGGACCTTCCTTTGGTGCTGGAACTGATGGATACAGCGTCTGCAGCACGACAAACCAGTCTACGGATCGAATCCCGGTAGCAACGGCAGATGTCACGTCAAGTAGAGAGTTCAGCTTTTATTCTGAAGGAACCGTCATCTTGTTGGTAAAATGACAGAATATTTCCAACTTGACAGTTCTCAGCTTAAAGTAGAAAATACAGCTGGCCAGTCTGCACTTCACTTAGCGATGATGGATTTGAGAGCTGGTCGAGCTCACGTTGGAACTCCGTTGAAACTTGCGGTGGAACTGATTTAAAATGGCGTTGTTCTGTTTTATTAAACTTAGATGTTTATGAATCTTAGCCAACCGGAGCGAACAGATTAACTAAACATCACAGACCTCTGCCTCGCAACAGAATGGAAATTCTGATTGAATGAACATTGTGTCATGTGTTTAACTTATGTGGATCAGGGTGTCTAGTTCATTTAGTCCTGTAATTCATTAAAACACATAAATCATAGCATTGTGATTTCACAGATCAGTCACCTGATTATTATTGACTAACAGTTGTTTTGATTAGCTTTATTAGAAATAAAGTTCTTTGATTAACTAATGAAAAGCGTTCTTCGTCCTTCTGTCTTCTTTGCTAGAATGTAAACATCAGAAGCAAGCGCACGACCTTGGCAATTTATGCACACTGTCACTGTGTCAAAGGGCAGCTGTTAAGGGCAGAAAATAGCATATTCATAACGCTACACTGAGTTGTCATGGGAGGAGGTCAGGAACAACCTTAGTGCGAGTTCCAGTCAAGAGGGGTTGGGGTAGTGAATGGTTGGGATTTTACAATGGAATGCTAAGAGTTCGATTGCTAACGGACAAGAATTTAAAAGATATATTGATGAATTGTTGGAGAAACCAGATATTATTTGTGTTCAAGGAACTTGATTAAATAAAAAATTAGAATTTAAATTATATCCATACACAATAATTAGATGTGATAGGGAAGATGGAATTGGAGGAGGTTGTGCTACTTTTATTCATGTTAATCTGAATTATAGAATACTTAAAATAGGAACTGATGAAGAATATATAGGGATAGAAGCGTATGTCAATAATAAGAAGTTGTATATAGTCAATTATTATAATCCATGCAAAAAAATTGGATATTAATAAAGTTAAATTAATTCTGGAATGGAATTATGATCAGGTGGTAATGTGTGGGGATTTTAATTCTCATAGTTCTTTGTGGGGAGGAATTAAGGAGGATCAGAATGGGGAAATGGTTGAGCTCATGGATGATATGAATTTAGTCTGTATAAAATGATGGTAGAGGGACAAGGACGAACGTAAATATGGGTAAAACCTCGGTTATAGATCTAACAATAGTGTCGAATGCATTAGCGGGAAACTGTAATTGGGAAGTTCGGGAACATAATCTGGGGAGTGATCATTATATAGTTTTTACAAAACTTTATAGGAGTAAGGAAGTAGTCAAAGTCAAAGTCATTTATTGTCATTTCTACCACATGTGCAGGACATACAGAGAAACGAAATTGAGTTTCAGCACACACAATTCAAAGATCAGACATACGTGGGTAAGACACATGACAAGAATTGGTGACTGCGGTCATTCGCAACATGAGTCGCGCTACCTTAATAGATAGATGAAAAGGGTGTTACATGAGGATAAGTGGGGGTAGGTAAAAAAAAAGGCATAGCAGAGTTAGCCCCAGCGGGGAGTAACTCTATTATACAAAAAAAAAAAAAAATCCTTTAACATGGAAGCACAAACAGCACAGATACAACATCAGAGTCCGATGGGGAGGCGGGGATGGGCGGGATCCTGAAGCCTCCAATGGGAGCTGCCACTGCGGCGCATCGACCAGCTGCAGACCAACAGGTGGGAGGGAGATATAAGGAACAGGGAGCACATTGAAGTTTCCCGCAGACGTCTCAATCTGAAGGAAGTGACATCTGTAAGTATATCTGGACAAAAGTGTTGGTCGTTGGGTATTTAAGAAAGCTGATTGGGATCAATTTAGAATTATGTGTGAAGAAGAGAATGGAAGGATTAATATAGAAGAGGATATAGACATGGTGGAACAAATTTTTAGGAGAGTGATAACTGAAGCGGCGGACGTTACTATTCCTAAAAGTAAGGGGACCATGAAAAAGAAGAATGTTCCATGGTGGAATGAACAATGTGAAAAAGCTATTAAGGAGAGAAATAAAAGTATGAAAGTTTTGAGAAAGTCTCATAATTTTGACAGTTTGTTGAAATATAAAAGATTACAGGCTGAAGCAAGAAGAGTAGTTAAGAGAGCGAAAAGGGAAAACTGGAGAGGGTTTTGTGATAAAATAGGAAGAACTACATCTGTAAGTGACATTTGGAGTGTGATGAGGAAAATGAAGGGAGTTTATAGAGAGTTTAGATACCCAGTTCTCAAGGTAGGTGAAGAGGTTTCTATTAGCAATGAAGAGAAAGCTGAACTGTTGGCTAAAACTTTTATAAAAATTAATTGTGATGATAATTTGTCGGAAGATAGATGGAGAAGAAGAGAAGAAACCAGAAAGACCAATATTGTTGAAGATGATGGTGGGTGGAGACTGACCACAACTGACGCTCCGTTTACAGTTTTTGAACTAGAGCGAGCGATGGGGAGAACTAAAGTGACGTCATCTGGTAAGGATGATATTAATTATGAGATGCTTAAACATTTAGAGGATAAGATTAAGGGAAGGCTGTTGGAGTTATATAATAAAGTCTGGGAAATAGGAAAGTTACCAAAAAATTGGAAAGAGGCAGTAATAATTCCGATAATTAAACCTGGGAAAGATCCAAGTATTCCGGAGAACTATAGGCTGATAGCTTTAACGTGTCATATAGTTAAGGTAATGGAAAGAATGATTACGGATAGGTTAAATTATTATTTAGAAAGTAGGAATTTGTTAAAGAAATATCAAAATGGGTTTAGGACTGGTAGAGGAACGATGGACTCCATAGTGAGTTTGGAAAATGACATTAGGAAAGCACAAAACAATAAAGAGAGTTTAGTTATAGTTTATTTTGATATTGAGAAAGCATATGACATGGTGTGGAAGGAGGGCTTGCTGATTAAGTTAAAAAGGTTGGGGATAGAAGGAAGAACATATGATTGGATTAAGGACTTTTTGTTTTGTTTTGTTCAGATAAAAATAGGTGATAGATTGTCAGAGGGTTATAGAGTTGACAATGGGACACCACAGGGAAGTGTGTTCAGTCCTGTTCTATTTTCTATTATGATCATTGATGCGTTTGAAGAGATAGGATATGTCAATCTCCCAGTCCAAGAGGTTCTTGACTAAAAAACTACATACTTAGCTTTTATTAAGGCTCTCTTTTACTACCAAGTACTGATAAAGTCAGTTTCTCAAATTGAGGGGTTCCACTATGTCATGGATTTTATCAATATGTTTATCAATAACCCATTTCCTGTAGTGAAGAGAGAAGGAGACAATGAACAAGTCAAACAGTTATAACTGTGGCAAGATGCTCGAAGCATAATGCACTGAACATCTGGTCACAGAGTTTATTTATAGAGGGAGAGATTGTGTGTGTGTGTGTGTGTCTTGTGTGTGTTGTGAGCCGGGAGAGCAGCAGCTGCGACCCATCAGCTGATTAGCGGGCCGCCTTCATAAGGAGGACGGAGGACGCTTCGGGTTGCCGGATGATTACGCCTCACTGGTAGAGTCCCAGCCCTCGTGAAACTTGAACCTTGTCTTTGAACCTATTTTGTATCGTGTTTTTGCTCTGACCTAATTCCAGTTTGTTTTTTTTACGCTCCAGGCTCAGTCATCCCTCCCCATAACCTGCATTCCCGTTTTTGGATTCCTACTGCGTTACCATACAGCTCACGGTTTTCCTCCTCGGTCCTCGTCCTCTCAACTGGCTCCAACCCACTCACTGCACAGTCTGCCCTCTCTCTACTACCTGCTGGAACCATCACTCTGCGCTCTTGGACGCTCCCTCGCTCTCCCAGCTCACCCCTCCTCGGACGTACTACTCCTCTCTCCCATCTGTAAGTCATTCCGTCTACGCTTCCCCTGTCATACTGCAACTCCCATACTCACGTCTGCTACTCTCCCGTCTAGACGCTGCTTCCCGTTCTCTCACCCGCTGGATTTCCAGTGCGCCTTTAGTTGTTCTAATAAAGATATTTATTTTTTACATCCTGCCTCCGAGTTTGATTCTGCATGTCCTGGGTTGAACACTTGCCTCAGAACATGACAGCATGCAGAGAGGCATAGAGCAATACAATTACATTCAGTTGATTGAGTCCATGATCAAGAATTAATAAACATAAGTTTTTCCATAACACACAAACCCTTTCCCTTTCAGCCACCAAAAGTGACAGTTTATTGTTCAAATTACATTTGTCACCAGATACCAGGAATTAAATATTTGGCCAGTGCTTAACCCTTTGATGCATAAATTATGAAATATTCAACCATGATTATTTAACAAGGGTTTTCATTCATCCTCAGGTGTGAATGAAACAAATATTTTTGTAACATTTAATAATTTGCATATAATCTACTACATGAACATGAAATATGTTGGCTTGACTTACTGAAGTCCAAATGGAGGGGCTCAAATGCAATAAAGTCTTAACAGCTGTGCTTAATAGCAACAAAAAAAAAACTACAATTTTGAGAACCTGTCCACTGTAATGACCCTTTTCATCTTTATGCTCTAGTTTAAGTTTCCTTTAGGCCTCAATTGGTAAGACCTTATTAGCTCAGAGCACAGCTGTTGTTCGGGTTTTTTGAGCCTGGCTGTGCTCTCTCTCTGTTTCACGCCATGAACCCTTTCTTTCTCTCCACCACTCTGTGCATCCTCATACCCATAGTACATTTGTGATACGTCAGCGGTTATCAAAATCATGTTTTCCATCAATCCTCTGATAATTTTCATGTCATTTCCACATTTCCTGGATTTACATTTTCATCAATGTACAATATTTACTCAAGTTATTTTGTGAGTTCTTATTCCCCCATAATCCCCCACACGTACAAGGCAAACCCATTCACTCTCATTTATTCAAGTTCTCCAAAAGGTAGGTCACTAAACTCAACTCATCTTTATTTTAAAACTCACTTGTACCTGTTTGTGAAACGCAGCTCTGAAAACAGCTGAGATGAAACAGAGTTGAGAGGAAGTCAGCTCTTCTGGGTTATTTCCTGTATGGAGGTGGGGCTTAGATCTGTGCAGTCACACTCGCCTTCTGTTAGAGTTTGTTTTTTCGCCTAGTGTCATCACACCTCATGGACTCTTTCAGTTTAACCCAGCATGTGTCTGGCCCCACACACATCAATGGGTATCTACTCTGGACCTTGTTTTTACCCTGGGTTTAAATATCAGCAGTGTTTGTTTGGAGCATGTTTATTTCAGAGCATTATTGTTTTTTCTTCAACTTGTCCATTTTCCTCATCTGTGCCCCAGACAAGCTGGTTCCCAAAGTCAACAACTCTCTTTGGTCAGCTTTCTTCTCACACCAAACCCTCTTTCAGGAATCTTTGTGTGACCTTTGACCCAGCTCTCACCCTGGATTCTCATGCCAGTTCTCTTGTTTGCTCTTCCTTCTTCCATCTCAGGAACGTTGCTAAGCTGAATCCCATTCTGTCTCGCTCTGAACTTGAGACAGTTATCCACACCTTCATCTCCTCATGCTTAGATTACTGTAACTCGCTTTTCACGTGTCTGAGCAGAACCTCCCTGAACCGTCTACAGGTGGTTCAGAATGCCTGTGCTCGGCTTCTGACCAAGTCCTCCAAACACACCCACATCACCCCACTTCTCCTCCAGCTTCACTGGCTGCCAGTCAACTTCAGGGTTCATTTCCAGATCCTGGTTCTGGTCTATAGGGCCTTACATGGACAAGCACCATCTTACATTGGTGATCTTCTCAGTCCCTAAACATACTTTGTGATTTTTATGTAACAAGGGGCTAGAAAACCTTTCTTCATACATAAGTTTGTAGTAAAATGTTGAAAAATAGCAAATGTAACGTCCAGCAATGGTCAGTTTTTAGGTACTGTTTGACCATCCAACATTTGGTCAAAAAGGAGACACGAGACTGCACGTGTTTCCTTTAAATTAGCCTGCCATCATGCCACCAGCTGGAGCTCAGAGCCTGCAGCTCTGACAGAGATAATGAAATCATAACAATAACATTCTCTCAAGGTCCCTCAAAGAGCAGCCATTTATCTAAGATTACTTGCTTCACAGAAGAAAGAAGATTTTAAAATTAAATATGAATTTCTAAAACTTACAAGCTAGATATTCAGTAAATAAATGATGTTTATTGCTACTTATAATAATTATAAAATAATGACATGTTTCATTAATCTGTGCTCAATGATTTATGTTTCAGCATGTTTACTTGACAAGGTCATAACCATATTGCACTCACACAAGAACATCTGGTGTTAAAGAGGGCGTGTGTTTCTGAGATTCTTGGTCATATCCCTCTAACTTGTCAGCCTCTGGTTGGCTACACAATCATAACATGAGAACATTAAAACCAGATTACTGGGGTTTTCCCTCAGTTCTAGAGAAGCTTCAGACCGGCCACCTGAAGCACACCTCTTTAACTACCAAAGCTTTTGACACGTCGTCAAAACCTTTTTGCACCTGAGAAGCTGATAAAGCAAATAGTCCCTGCAGAATAAGCTGATATTGTTTAGACTCCTTAAGAGTCCCAGACGCGTGGTTCCATCAGTCTGTCATGACCCGAGACATCTCTGGACTGAAGGGTCGGTGCCATGGTATTCTACAGCCCTCCGGTGCCAACCAAGAGGGTCTCTGAAAACGGACAATGTAGACACACAGATAGCGTCTGATGTGGCTTTTGATAATAATCAACCTCATAGCTTAACGCAAACCAAATTCTTTCACATCCAGAACGCAGCTCTCCAATATACAGAGGCTCTGACTAACATCGCATTCACTCATAGCTTCCATACATCACATTTAGTTCCATCCTCTCACAGTAAATGTTAGTTTACAAACAATTAAAACATGACAGGTTGGTTAAGTAAATTCTTACTTTTATAAACCTGATTGTTTTCTGAATCAAAATGAAGTGTGTACAATCCCCTAATAAATAACGAATCCTAGACTCTTCTGATTAAAGCACAATAAAGAGCAGGCGGGGTGATATTCCATATTTAGATAGAGTACCACAGCTTATTGGTCATAAGTAGAGGTAATATATATATTGAGCTCTTAAAGCACTCAGTTTACCAAACCCTACACAATGTATGTCAAAATGACTCAAATGCAGAGTTTTCTGTTAATCCACCTTTATGTTCAAGCCCCTTTCAATGGATTGATGTATTTTTATTAAAAAAACAAAATTGAAAAGATTTACTTTTACAACAAATATATTCTTTTAGACTTGAGTTTCATTACAGTAACATGCAGGTTTGGTTAGACAGTCTGTCACTTCACACACAAGTACACAAACGTTAGCTTCGTGTTGTGATTTGTCTCCACCAGCTGAGATGTGTTCGAGGCTGAGGACAGAAACGCTTCGGGTTAAACTGGGCCCGAGTCTCAGATGGGAAATGTAACCAGGTAAAATTTAAGTTCTGGGTTTTACTGCTTGTTTGTGTTTTTAATAAAAGTGGCATTTCGCTCCAGAGTTATGGTCCTTCTACTCGACATCTGATTCAGTTCACTCATGTCCACCCCCGAATCCAAACTGGTGTCTCGGCTCTCGATGGGTCTCCGTCTCCTCTGCTGCTCCGAGACGGCGTAACGGATCTCTGCTGCAGGTTTTCCTTCCAGAGAGACAAACCAGGCTCGAGGGGGCTGAAGAGATTTCTGCATTTCTGATAAACCTGAGAAGGTGTGGACCGAGTGTCGGTTCCCTCTCATTTTGTTTAACGTCCCCGGTACTGATGCTGACTCTGGAAGACTGAACGGACCCCTGGATGTACCGTTTCCTGCCTGAGAGTCATCGGACCCTCCAGGCAGGTTCTGGGTGTCTACCCCCTGGATCTGGATGGTAGATGGAGCTCCTAGAACAGTCTGAGTATAGTTTGCCTTCCTTGGCGCCTCTGCAGCAGCTCCATTTGACATGCCAACTCGTGGCAGAGTGGCTGACCTGCTCCAGTTGGTCAGAACCGATTCCTCCTCCAGATGGAAGAACGCTGAAGCTGGGAGGATGGTGACAGGTTGGTTGTAGAAAAACAAACTGTCTGCAGGCTTGGTTTTCTCTGAAGTCACTTCCTTCAGGTCCAGTGAAGCAGCCACGGTGCCAGCGTTCGCTATGACATCACTGTGCTGGTCCTCCTCCTGTTTGGTCACTGAGTGGTTCTGATTTCCTGGAGATGTTCCAGAAACGCCGTCATGACTCGTGGAGGTGGCTTGGTCTGTTTTTATCGCTGCCAGAGTTTTCCAAGCTTGATTTTCTCTTGACTGCTTTCTATCAATAAAAGCATCAATAACAACCCGTCAAGTTATTTTTTAAATAATACTGTTTTTATTTTATTGTTTTCTTCTTTCATCAAAGCAATCCACATTACAATCAGCCTAAAGAGCGATTATGTTACGTAGTTCCCTCATGTTATGAAAGGGTTCATCAAATGAAGGTTGGTGATTTATCATCTTAAAGATTCATCTGATGTGACGTGAACTTTTAGGCTGAGACATTCTGTTAACATCATTGCATTGCAGCTAGCTAGCTTGTAATCCGTTAAAGTGCTCTTGACAATTCTAGAGTATTTCTGAAAGTATTTTTTAAAGTGTTTCTTTGGGTTTTGAGGGAAGATTCTGCTTGAATACTTTTCTTTAGATCTGAATGGATCTTCAGGGATTTTAAGTATTAGGTGGAAGCTTCTTAAAATGACACTAAAAAAACGTTATCTGGGCAAAAAATTCAGGCTTTTGTATTATTCTGAACCATAATTTTATAGAATGATTGCACAAACGGGCTTACCTGCTATAACACAACAGCCAGGTCAATAGGAAGACAACAACAAGAAGAGTTCCTCCAAGGAAAACCGTCAGGAAGAATAAATGATGTGAAAAAAGGTCAACGAGGGTGGGAAGTCCAAGGGAACCTGCAGAAGATGATTAAAGAAAATGTGTGTAAACACTCACAGCATTTCAACGCATTTGTGAGGTGACAACCTGCCTCTGGGGGAGGATAAAGGTGCAGCGATCCAGTCGCCCAGGTGAGGAGCGGTGAACACCCACGTGAGTCTTCCATCCACTGAGATAAGCTTCCCAAGTCCTTTCCTCATCCACCCTCCTATATGAGAAAACACAACAAAGATGCAGCTGAGGAATATTTCTGTCAGCATCACAGGATGGATGACAGATTAATTATTCTGACTGGATCCAGGAAATCAACAAAAAAAAAAGTCAAATCATTAATCATCAATCTTTTTTTTATTTTCCCTGGGATTTTATTTATTTATTTGTTTATTTATTTAAACATTAAAACATGACAAGGTCCACAATAAAGCTGAAACTCCCCCAACTGCTCGTGGAAATATTTCCACTTAAAAACAAGTACATATCAAAGTAAATACAATAAAAATAAATCCCTTATTTGCTAAAAAATATTAAAAAGATTCATTTAAACAAACATTTTTAAACCAAAGTTTTCCTCCTGACGTGATGCTGATTTATGGAAGCCGGTATGAAATGAGCCCAGTTCTGATTGGTTTGTCCCTGATTTACTGACCAACGGTTCTGTTGAAGAACCACGCTGGAACAGCATCGGAAATCTGAAGGCCACGGTTCTCTGGAACGCTGAGGCTCATCTGGATTGGTCCGGTCACGTGAAGCTTCGTGTTTCCAGAGAAAAGCTGCACACTGACAGCCGCCACTGGGTTCAACTCCAAGCTCACAAAACCTGGAGATAAAAAGTAACCTTCAGTTTTTAAGGAACATTTTTACATTCAACAGTCTGGAGTGATGCAGGCGTTGTTCCGGTCTGTCTCAATTTACCGGTTAATCTACATTCCTACCCTCATCTATGTTCACGAGCTTTGGGTAGTGACTGAAAGAACGAGATCACGGATACAAGCGGTCCAAATGAGTTTTCTCCGCAGAGTGGCTGGACTCTCCCCTAGAGAGAAGCTCCCCTAGGGTGAGAAGCTCGGTCATCCGGGAGAGGCTCGGAGTAGATCCGCTGCTCCTCCACATTGAAGGAGCCTGTTGAGGTGGCTCGGGCATTTAGTTAGGATGCCTCCTGGGTGCCTCCCTGGAGAGGTTTTCCAGGCACGTCCAAACAGAAAGACCCAGGACACCATGGAGGGACTATGTCTCCCAGCTGGCCAGGGAATGCCTTGGGATTCCCCCGGAGAAGCTAGCCCAAGTGGCTGGGAAGAGGGAAGTCTGTGCCTCTCTCCTTATACTGCTGCCCCCGCGACCCATCCCCGGATAAGTAGATGAAAATTGATAGATGGAAAAATTCAACAGATCAATGGGAGCATACAGGGATGTTTTAATCAAAAGTTAAACTTTATTGGCAAAAATTATTAAAATTTTTTACTTTTTTCCCCCCCAGTTGTGAAAGTTGGTCTGGGAAAACTCCTACAAGTGTTAATTACAATAGAAAGTCATAATTAAAAGTTATTTTAATGGTTGCTGAGAGTTTAGATAGTATGCTAGAATTATCTATCACTAATTTCACCCCAGAATGTTTGCAAAAGGTCATTTTTAAATAAGTAAATAAATCATTAATGCAACCTAAATCCCAAACCTGATTTGGAGATCTGGACACCTGGAGTGTTGAGAGACTCGACCTGTTTGGGAACCGTCACGTAGACTTTCAGTGAGGTGGCGTTCCTGCTGTGGCTCAGGTTCAGGAGGCGCTGAGGGAATCTCACAACAGGCTGGGAAAATCCACCTTCAAACAGAACAAACACCCAAAAGGATTATGTAACGTTCCATTTTCTTTAAGTAAACGCCTTGATGATAAAGTAAAGCGTACCAGGAGTTTTCCTAGTGATCAGGACCGAGTCCTCAAAGAGCCAGATGTTCCCTTGGGTCATCCTGAGCAGCCACACAGTCAGCGAGGAAAATACTGCAGAAATCAGAAAGTACAGATTTGTTTTTCTCCACTAGATGGCAGTGTGGTATTTTGATTCTGGAGATTCAAACATGTTTAGAACTTTGAAAGAAGAGAATATTACTGCACAAGTCCAACACAAGTTTTTGTGATTACTTTATTGATACGTTGACATCAGAAGTAATATGAAATTAAAGCTGCAAGCAGCGTCGTTCGGCCATCGTAGCTCAGCGCCGGTCCGGCCTGGCCGGCAGCCCGGTCCACCCGGGCACGTCCGCGAAACAGAAACGTTAACCACCCCGACACCAGAAATCACGAACAGTCTCCTCGTCTGCACCTCACCCTGACTCAGCATCTCCTCTGAGCCCACCAATAAATTACACATCTCACCACTAGGGGATACTCTATATTTACCAACCACACTGGTGGTGTGATGACACAGACCAAGTTTAATGCTATTCTGACCACGTTTTTTGAAGTTATTGACGGTTAAAGTTATATAGGGGGTGCTCTGACGAATTACAGAAAAATCCCATTGAGGCTTTGATTGATAAAGATGGTTTTGTGGTAGTTAGGCATCAATCAGATGTTGCATGTGCTTTCTAGAGCCAGAGAGCCGAAAGGGGCCGAGCTAAAGGGATTTGAACCAACAACCACACATCAGTGTGTTTGATGCAGTCACGTGATAACACAAGCCAAGTTTAATGCCAAGTTTAATGCCATTCTGACTTAGTCTTTAGCAGTTAATAAAGTTTGAACATATCTAGGGGGTGCTGTGAGCATACAACTAAATCACATAGAGGTCATCGTTGGTCATCAAAGATGGTTTTCTGTTAATTTGGCAACAATCAAACATCATCGAGAGCCAAAAGGCTGTAAGAGGGCGGAGTTAAAGTGATTTGAATGAGTGAGCACATACATGTGTTGATTACAGTTTCGTGATGACTCCCACCATGTTTGATGTAGTTAGGAGTTTTTTTGTAGAAGTTACAAAGGTTTTATTGTATCTAGGGGATGCTGTCCCAAATTTAGGAAAATATCCCATGGAGCAGTTTGTAGGTTGACAACAATCATTTGTGTGTAGTTTGGTGTGAATTGCATTATGCATGTGTTATTCAGGGCCTAATATCTGTCAGGGGGCAGAGCTAAAGCAATATCAACCAATGACCACAGGATTGTGTTGGGTTTCTTTGTGTGATGACACATGGCAAGTTTGGTGCAGTTGCGACTTCGTCTGTAGGAGTTATTACAGTTTTGAAGGTATTCAGGGGGCGCTGTGGTGATATTATACAACGTTCACCAACAGTTTGTGCCTCATTGGATAAAGGGCATGATTGTTGATTGCCATGTTCGGTCTCGTGCAGATCGGAGGATGTTTGTGGAAGTTACAGTCAAACATAAGGTCACGGCGTCATGCCAGAATCCACTGTGGCATCAAAGCCCCTCCCTTTCTGAAAAGCTATCTGAACTGAATGGTCATTACAGCATCATAAAGACAGTGCATGACCTTAGTGTCATGTTCACTAAATTAGAGGGGACAATTATAGGCATTTCACCATAAAACAATAGACTTGCTGTTGTCAGGGGGCGGGGCTTAGGTGATGTCAGCTATCCACATTGTTCTTGTCTTGAGATGGGGTCAGTGATCACACAGACAAAGTTTGATATAGATCTGATCATGCACATGGGAAATTTTACATCAAGTAATGTAATGGCGAAAGCTCAAAGTTTGAGGCTTAGCCACGCCCACACCTTTACACTTATTTAAAATCCGACTGTTGAATTCCCCCCCCATGTCTTAAGAGTATATAGCAGAAGTTTGAAGGTGATCGGTGAAAAGGGCGACGGGGCATCATTCTCCAAACGACGTGTGCGAAAACCACTTAATCGAGTACTTGGACCAAAATGGCCGACCTCCTGTGCGACTTTTCGCTTGGCTCCAAGAGACGTTTTTGTAGGTCCAGAGACACTACATTAGTGTACCAAATTTTGTAATCCTCAGTCAAAGCATGGCTTGGGGCTTACAGTTTTCAAGGTCCTAGGGGGCGCTATTTAAGAAAATAGGCCAGGCCCATCAGATCTTCACATCAGATTTTTTGTGGGGCCGGACTAGGATCATTCACCAGAAGTTTCGTGGCGATATCTTCAGATATGATGCAATGGGAGGCAAACGTATGGCCACAGCCCCACCCTCTTTTGAAAAGTCCCACAAAGTGACGCCAAGCAACCCCCACTTGCCTTGAGTTACCAGCTACAAATTTGTGTTAAGTAAAATGGGGCGATTTGGGACCTATCACAGTAAAACTTGAAATTTTTGGTCTTGAGGGGGCGGGGCTTGTGTGATTTCATCATCCAATTCAATTCAATTCAAAGATACTTTATTAATGCCAGAGGAAAATTAGAGTTTCAGTACACACAATTCTGAGATCAGACATACATACATGCATAGACACATGACAAGAATTGGTGACTGTGGTCATTCGCAATCTGAGTTGTGCTACCTTAATTAATAGAGATCAGACGGGTTTATATGAGGATTGAGTCAGGTGGAGGAAAAAAAGGCCCTTCAGAGTTACCCTCCACAGGGAGGGAGGTCCACTAGTTTGGGAGGTAAGATTGGGACTCTCCACACACCAGTGCATGCAGCCGCGATAAGCAGCACTCGTCACCTCCGTTTGGACAGGGGAGGGAGGTAGTTGGGTTTAGAAAGCACAGTAACTCCTGGAAACGATTCGACGGCCTTCACCGGTTGCAGTCCCGCCCAGGCTGGGATAGGGAGACAGAGTTGCCATGGCAACAGCAGCATTCCACATTTCTTCTGAGGGGGGGTACTCACTTCAGCCTCACAGGCTCAAGGGCACCAGATTCAGATAAGAACTTGTTTTGGGGCCAGACAGAGATAATTTCCTCTCTGTCTTAAATTTTCGTTGGTCTCCAACCCCTCTAAATCCAATAATGCCATAATTAATCTATCCCAATCCGTGCTGATATGTCAACTTTCTCCTTGATCGAATCCACCTTCTGTGCCAGAGTCTAAATCTCAGCCAAAGTTCCAAGCTTACGACTCATCTCGACAATTATATGAGTTTGTGCGTTCACAGCGCGGTGTAATCCATCCCTGAGCTCCAGGATTGAGCCAAAATTCCTTGAAAGCTAATTAATTTTCTGGTAATCCAGGTAACCACTCAGGCCAAAAAGCAAGAAACCTGACACCAACACCACAAATATCCAGACGTCTTCAGAATCCTCTACAGACAGTTGAGAGAGAGAGATCAGGTTCCACTGTTTCCAGGAGCCCATGATATGCCCAGCTGGCTCTGTCCCAGAGGGGCATTGGGGAGCCCCTTCTACCATTCTCATCGTTGAAAACATTTTGTCAGTCACGTTGAGAGACCAACTGACCAGGACCATATTTAATAATTTCCAGTTTCCAGAAAAAATGCAGAAGCGCCGTACACCCAAAGACAGACGAAGAGCCTTGGGGATAAGATATGAAGGAGAGGAGGAAAAAAGCGTCTGTACTCTCCAAGAGCTGGAAGAAGAATCTGACCATTCAATTTGGTTTCTGAGTGGATGACGAATGACCACAGAAATTTCTGTAACTATCTTCCATTCGGTTATGAAGTTATAGCTATTAGATTTTTTTTGGCAAGTAGTCGAACTTCGAGGCCTGGCCCCGCCCCCTCAACATATGCGAAAAGTCAGTTTTATTTTTTCTATTTGATCGCCCATCCCTTCTGAGCAATTTCCCACAAATTTCGAGATGATTGTGCAAAAATTGATCGAGTAACTCAATCAGAAGCGGACCCTAAAAACGGCCAAAACGGATAAAAATCGCCACTTCAACCCAAAATGGCCGACTTCCTGTTCGATGTTGACCATGGTTGCAAGAGGCGTTTCTATGCGGACTGTTAAGTACTACAAGTGTACAAAATTTCATAACTGTACGATAAACTACAGTTTATGGAGGGGGGTATTTGTCCCATTGTAGGGAGCGCTATTCAGCCATTTGCTTAGTGATTTTTTTGGGACCTTTAAAATACAAAATTTTACACCACACCTGACATGTGTTCAAAAAATCCTGACTTTTTGGGTATGTTAAGGCCTCCAAAAAGCCAATTTACTTGGCGGAAGAATAATTATTAACAGAGCAAAAACAAGAGGCCTTTGCAGTGCCTTCGCTGCTCGGGCCTACTAAGGCTGAAATCTCCTAATTTGGTTGCACAATCTGCACACACCATTACCAAACTTACTTGGTGTTCTGTTGGCTTTGCAGGACATCAGAGTGGAAATGTAACCCGCCCTGCTGGCTGCCACAGTGAGAGGCAGCCTTGAGGGGTACGGTGCACGGAGCCAAGCCCCGCCATCTTCTGCGCTCACAGCTGAGGAGTTCATGGTGTGGTTTATGAAAAGCTCCACCAGCGCCTGGCTCAAGGGCAGGCCACTCAGCATGTCCGCCACCTGAACCCGCAGATTAAATGTTGACCCTAAAAAGAAAATTCAAAATATTTAAACCTCACAACATTGTTACATCTAGCAAGAAAACAATGCATGTTAAGGTTTGCAGGTCAGCGTTTCTGCCTTTATGCAGCGTGAGAATAAACTTCTTTCCAATTTTATCCTGATAGGACCTTAGAGATGACACAACAGGAAAAGTAAAGCGTGGAATCCCTCAAGGATATCAGTCAATTAATCACAGCGGATCAGAAAGGGGTCAGTGTGAATTCCAAAGATAAGGATGCTGCAGGAACCTCTTTCCAGTAAATGATTTCATAATCATTACATATGTTCAGAATCCCTCTGAGGGCCCAACAATGATTATGTAAAATCTCATTAGCCACTCACACTGCACACCAGTGGTCAGTAATGAGCTCATGACAGCAGTCTTTGCATCGGCGAGGTGTTGCATAACAATGAAAGGAAGCTCGGTAATCTATCACAGTTCGCCTCAGTGAACTAAGCCATGAGGGAGGGATGGCATGGTCACTGAAGGCTCAAGCTGGAATCAGCAATATTCTTATTCACACTCAGCTGATTCAGTTCCACACATACAGTTTCAGTCACATCAGCTCAAAGTTTAAAGCAGAAAAAGCTGCTATGAGAGCTGTACTAAAGCAACAAATGATCCTTTTCCCCTCCTTCAGCTCATCCTGAGGGATTTCCAGAGGTTTCCTTGCCAACTGGGAAAAATAATCTTACCAGTGAGTCCTGAGTTTGGCTCCTCCCAGTGGGACACACCTGAAACTCCAGACGTCTGGTAGTCTGGCCAGCCATCCAATATATGTGAATATATAGTCTGGCCACAACCCACGGAGGGGCGGGATCTATGGTTGTCTCTCAAACTGTCTCCACATGCTATTTGACAAGGAACAACATGACCTACTTACATCTGTGAGTCAGTCAACGGGACAGTCTGTCATACGCTGTTAGGGAAGATGAAAATGCATCCTTTTTCTGAATAACGGACTTAAGTAGCTGTGCTTTTGACTCAAAGGAAAGCCTGAGTCCAAATAGTCCAGGATGCAATATTTAAACTACTTTTTACAATGTCTAATCCCTAAACTTTGTTAAAATATAAACAACCTAACAGTCTACCTCATTTCAGTAAAAATAAGTTACATCCATGCCAAAGCTGTACACCAGCTCAGTTGTTCCAGTCAGCGGCAGTAACATCCTGCCCACTAAACCAATCGCTGAGCATTCTGATTGGCATAGCACAAGACTGGTCAGGGGTCTCATTTATCAAACATTGCGTAGAATCCTTACTAAAACCGTACTTGAGCTGAGCAAAAAAAATTACTTACGCCAAGTAGGTTTGTGATCTATCAAACATGGAGTACGCACAGCTGCACGCAATCTCCGCTTCATAAATCAGAAACTATCTAGAAAGGTTCTCAGCTGCTTTTTAGTCACACCCCACCCTCACCACGCACACTTACTGCCATAAATAGTCAATGCAAAGTGCCTTGTGGATCTCATGCATATACATAAGCCAGCTGTTGCAGCGCTCCGCCAATGACATGGCGACCGTAAATCAAGGCAGATCAAGGAAGCGCGATGTCACAGAAGCAGAAATTCAGGTACCTGTGGGTGAGGTGGAGAAAGGAAAGGAAGAGCTTTTGCAAAACAAATAGGAGAAAATCCATGGAGTGGCACAGAGTTGCTAAAGCCATCAATGTTGTGAATTATTCAGAGAGATCTGTAGCGAATAAAAAAAAGGTCCAATCGTGATTCTATCCCCAGACTCCCAGGTGTAAGTCATGCAAATTGAGATCTCCCTTGTCCAAGTAGCCAGGGCGCATGATCAATCGGGTCACAGTGACAGGACGCTTACATTGTCACAGACGCATGACATTCTGTCTCAATCTGTCCACCTGCTGATATTCTGCATTCCGTATTCTGCGCCTCAGGCTGTGTGTGTGTGTGTGTGTGTGTGTGTGTGTGTGTGTGCGCATGTATGTGTGAGTGTGCGTGCGTGTGTGTGTGTGTGTGCATGTGGGGGGTCTTTTTCTGTGTGAAAACGAAGCGGTACAAGTGATAATGCTGCAGGATTTCATATTTTATCCTTCTCAGCAGCAGCACTGCAGGTGCGCTCCATGTCCAAAATGTGCGTAAGCCAGGTCCTTAGTCAACTTAAAGTTACGCACATTTTTCCGCTAAGTTTTCTTTCATAAATCCCAAAGTTTGCATGGAAAGTTGTTTACGTAGTTTTCTGACCTCATTTTGTGCGTAAGCAAGCTTGATAAATGAGGCCCCAGGTCTGCTGAGGCTCTAATGGAGCGTGACGAGACCAACAGGCAGAGCATTTTGCTTCTGTAACAGTTTGTCCAGATTTAAAGGCTAAATGTCTGGACCACCATGACTGGCTCTGAGCTACACTAGTTTCAGACTCGTGCATTCATAATCTCATTTTTTTCTGTCATCATCACTCAAAAGACAATGCCATCAGTGAGGGTCAAAACATGGACCTCCAACAGGTTTTCAATGAGATACTCCAACTCCTTCACCTGAAGCAGAGGCACATCCCAACACAGAGTTGGCTATCCAGTCTTTCCTCGTTGAGGACCATGGCCTGGGACTTGGAACAGCAGATCTTCATCCTAACATCTTCAAACTGATTCCAGGTCTGATGAGGTCAACATAACAGAAACACCCATAACAAGCAGAGTGGTCTGAACTTCTAAAGCTTCTTGAACAAAAGAAATTCCGCCACTTGGCTGCATCTATAAATTCTGTCAATAAACTTTATGAGGCCTCAAAAAAGAATTTTAGGGCAGTTTTACACTTTAAACACTCTAAACACCATCTAAGTATTTATAGTTCAGTTTAGCTCAGCTGCAAAACAACTCTTCCACCCAGAACGTGTTTTCTCTCTCTGATAGAAACCTTCTTAGACTACATTCACACATCCAAACACACACATTTCATTTTAGTTTTCATCCAGACACAGGTTGCTTTAATACCAAGTTTTAATATCAAAGTTTTATAAAGTGTCATTTATGAATTGTTTTTTAAATTGTCATCTTTAAATTGTTAGTAATAAATTCTTAACTTTTTAAACCTGACTCTTCTTTGAATTTAAACACAGAGTGGTGTATATTTGGTTATTGAACGAGCAAAGATTTCTTTAAATCTTCTGATTTAATAAATAAACTTTTGCTATTAATTTAAATCTCTTAAATTAAATATTAATCTTTGGATTAAATATAGACCAAGCCAGTTGGTGCATGAACTTCTATCGATTATGTAAATATCCATGGATATCTATGTAAATATAAGCCAAATTGTTTGATCTCTCTCAGGATTTAGCAAAGCTGCATAGCAAACAGCGTTAAATCCTAGTTGTGTAGATAAACTACACTACATAAAATGGCGGGCCAACCAGTCTTATTCAGATCAAAACACGCTATTTTGTGTTTCATCTTCAATAATTTGTAAAACGGGGAGCTGTGTCTCTTTCATTTTCGTCCTCCGGAACTTCCGGGACGGAAGCTTTTTACTGTAACACCGGCTTCCAGCATAAACTTCCGGTACTACGACGGTAAAAATCAGCCGAGTCTGTAAGAAGTGTTTCAAATCACATCCTAATTGCTAAAAAACGTAAGTGAGTGTGTGTTTATACGTTTATTCGTCACCTTGTCTGTATACATTGTGTCACTCCTGAGTCAGAGAAACTCGTTTCTCTCTTTACACGTTAACACAAAGCTAATCGCTAGACAGCCTGATCAACTGAAATAGCACCTTTTTCCGGTGAAATTACCTGGACTTTTCCGAGCTTTTCGGAACATCCAGACTTTGGTCTGAAGAGTGGTCATGATCAAACTGACACATCACTCAATGTGTGCACTTTAACCCGCTTAGCTTAGTGACTAGCACAGTAGATTATCTACGCTACAATTACTATCAAAAGGCATCAGAAGCTATCAGTGTGTCTACTTCACCCGTTCTCAGAGACCCTCTTCATGGATCCGAAGGTCAGAGAGGTCGGATGACCTCTGGCACTGAGGACTGTAGAATACCGTGGCACCGACTCTTCAGTCCAGAGATGTCTCGGGTCATGACAGATGGATGGAACCGCGCGTCTGGGACTCTTAAGGAGTCGGAACAATATCAGCTTTTTCTGCAGGAAATGTTTGCTGTATCAGCTTTGCAGGTGCAAAAAGATTTTGACGACGTGTCAAAAGCTTTGATGGGTTAGAGAGGTTTTGCTTCAGATGGCCGGTCTGAAGCTTTCTCAAGAACTGATGAATCACCAGAGTGTTCCGGTTTTAATGTTCTCATGTTATGATTTATGTAGCAAACCAGAGGTTGACAAGTTGAGGAATATTACCAAGACAACCTCAGAAACACGCCTTCCTTGATACCGGATGCTCTGATCTGGGGTAACGGGCTATCTATGTGTCACGCGCTTGACTTAACTTTACTTTGTCCTTGTGTGAGTGCAAATGAAGATGACCTTGTCATATAAACATGCTGAAACATATATCAATCAATGTAATCATAACATAACATTCATTTCAAACTTCAATCACTCAAGCACAGATTAATGAAAGCATTTCATTAATAATTATATTATAATTATTATAAGTAGCAATAAACAAACGTTTGTTTAATGATTATCTAACTTATAAGTTTTAAAAGTTCATATTTAATTTAAGAAATCATTCTTTGATTTAGCAACTAATCCAAGCTGCGAGTGTTCCTTATTCAGAGGCATGAAGAATCCTGTAGGACGATAAGGGAAGCTTGGGCCTTGAGGAGAGAACATCATTGTTGACAATATGTTATCATGTGTTCAGAGCTGCAGAGAGGCTCTGAGCTTCAGCTGGTGGGATGAGGGCAGACAGATTAAAGGGAACACATGCACTCTCGTGTCTCCATTTTGACCAGATGTTGAATGGTCAAACAGTACCTAAAAACTAGGGATGAGCCGAGTATCCGGTACGGATAAAGTATTTTTGACGAATACGAGCATGAGACGAGAAAACCTCGGAAATATCTGTAATCGTGCTGAAGGAAAATCCTCATTGGGTAATTGACTGTCTTCACGCTCCGTGATTGGCCAGTCACATAGAGCGCCCGCCCCTCCCTACACAAAAAACTCTCTAGCCGGCCGGGAGCACAGTCCGTCCGTCTCATCCACGCACACACACAGACAGTAACGGATCTCGCTGTGATTGCTTCACTGTTGCGCACGTTTCTTCAGTTTTCCCTAGGTTTTCTTCAGCTCGCCTCTTTTTCAGCTGAATATTTAAAGTAGGGCTGGGACTTGATTAAAATTTTTAATCTAATTAATTACAGGCTTTGTAATTAATTAATCTAAATTAATCGCATTTTAATCATTCAGGAAAATGTGCTCTCAAAGTAAAACTTTTAATTAAAATTATGAGACAGAGATTCAAACATTAGACATGGTTATTACTGTAAACTAAAGCTTTTAATAAAAAAATGCATTTTAATTATTCAAATGTCACTGTGTGATATGAAACAAAACCCAAATTAACTAAAATTTATAATTACAAATAGAAAACACCTGCAAAGGGTTCCTGAGCCTTTAAATAGTCTCTCTGTCTAGTTGAATGACTGAAATGAATTTGACTTTGCACCAGATTCAAATTTTTCCAGTTTCACTTGTTTGTATAATTGGGAGTTTTTATTAGCATTTCTACTCATAATGTAGTAAAAACACACACATATATATTAATCCTTCAAAATGACAGTAAAACAGGCACAAATATGATCTAGGACTTAAGTGTACTAACTTTTAACACCAGAGCAGGCATGGCATATTCTGAGAATGATCAGGAACATTAACTGGTTCCAGTTGGATGACTGGAGGATGATGGGAAGATAAAAGATCATGGCGAGGAAATAATGATCTGACGAACAGGTGAGCGGACCTTCCTTACGGGAAGTCCTGATGTCACGTTAAGAAGGGGGTGCTGCAGACCTGCAGATTCACGCCTGCTGCAGCGAATCTGGTGTGATCTCCAGCCTGATCACAACTTCCTCGTTCCTCGCTGCCCCTGATACACTTAAGCATCCGCCCCTTAGCTGATTACAGCTTCAACACACCTCGCTGCTTAATGATAGTAATGCATGTGATGTTTAGACAGAGACTCGTCTCAGAAACATAGAATTTCCCGACAGAATTGTTTAGAAAATCATCAGAAAAGTTTCAGAGTGTTTCTGTTTTAACTTAAACTTCTGTTTTCAACTTTAAGACACGTTGTTTGTAATTGTTTACAGAGTAGTGAGAACACGGAACGTTCTCCCAGCAGCAGCCAGGTGCCTCTCGTTTGTCTGACTACTTTCATAAACTACTGTTAGGGCACAGAATTATTCTGTCTGGTGCTTTCAGCGCTGCACAGATGTTACGTAAATGTTAAAAATATAGCTTACCACAACTTTTGTAAAGTATCCGGTGCCACCGGACAGCCGCAGCAGAGAAGATCTCTGAAAAATGTCCGCGACACGGACTCCGTTGTTGTCTGGAAGATTCTTTTTCCAAGTTAAGAAAAGAGGCGGACGTGTTTCCTAAATCCAGCATCAGTCCAAGCAAGGCATCTTCTTTCTGTTTTTATTCCGTTTTAGTAGCCATTAGCACTGTGCAGTTGTGTGCGTCAGTGATATTCAGTCTACGAGGAAATGGTGCAAAGACAAAGGTTCCACCGTGCTTGAAATGCAAGCTACGATTAAATGCGTTCATTTTTTAACGCATTATTTTTTTCTAATTAATTAATCGTAATTAACGCGTTAAAGTCCCGGCCCTAATTTAAAGTTACTTTTTTCGTAACTTACTGTACATGGTGCATTTGACAAGACAGAGCTGACGTGCTGCATTAACTCACTACCTCCGCTCCGGTCGGGTTTTTTACTTTTTTAACTCCATCTCTCTCCCTCTTATGGAAGCCCATTCCCGCCACTCAGATAAAATAAAAAAAAATTATTATCTCATAATTATGACTTAGCTATCTCATTATTATGAGATACTATCTTATTATATGACTTAGTATCTCATAATTATGACTTAGTATCTCATAATTATGACTTAGCTATCTCATTATTATGAGATAGTATCTCATTATTATGACTTAGTATCTCATAATAATGAGATAGCATCTCATTATTATGAGATAGACCTAGATGATAGACCTAACTAAAGTAAGGTCATGCGTGTTTTTCGTGTCTGAAATGAAAAAAAAAACAGTTTATATGTTATTCTCAGCTTTAATCATGCAGTCAGGAGAGGTCACGGTTAGGTCCGAGTGTTTCAGGTCAATGAGGAAAAACCAGAAGCCCCGCTGTCTGAGTGTAGGGAAACGTTTCCCTGCAGGTTCAGTGCAGGATTGATTCAGGTTCAAAAGAAGACTGTTCATGTTTTTAAACGTCACATTTTTGCGAGTCATATCATTGCTTTTAGTTTGATAACTACGTGTGTCATGTGGTATCAGAGATAAAATGTGTCCCAGAAAGAATATAGTAAGTAAAGTTTGTATACATAGCATGTCACAGAAAGTCAAACATTAGATGACTCGCAGAAGCACAACATTGTTTACAGTTATTTTATTTTTTTCCATTACTTGTTCTACTCTTCTATTTTAAAATGAGTTAAGTGAAGTTAATCATCAATGTTTGTCTCTCCTTAAATGCAGTTGTACTCTAACAAGTATTCTGTATTGTAACAGATTGTGCTAAGGGATTCAAAGCCGGTGGGGGTGCCAGTGTATGTGTGGCAGGTGCAGCCTTGTGATGTCATGTGGCAGCTCAACTCTACCAGACAGCACATTTCTCCCAGCTGAAACTTACATCGGCCCCCCCCCCAACCCAAACCCTAACCTCTGCAATAAAGTAAGTTATGATTAATTTCCCAATTGATAGAGTTCTTAAAATTTTTAAAAACCCCTATGTCATGCTTAAATGTGTATTTGTATGTGTTTCAAATGGTTTTGTAATAAAAAAAGAAATTGAAAGTTTATGGTTTCAAACACTTTTGTGGTAAATAAGTCATCGGTTTTTGTTTAGTCTTCTTTAATTCGTTTAATTTAAATCTTATCTTTTGAAACTAAACTGAAGCCATTTAAAAATGATTACTCAGCTAGCAAACAAAACATCACAAACAAGAAAATGCAGAAATATTTAATTTTACTGCAGATTTACATTGAATTTCCTCCACAGTAAGTCTTTACATTTAAACAGCAATGAAAACATTACAGGTGTCTGTATGACTCCATGTCACGGGGAACTCACTGAATAAACATGTCATATGTGGTGTAAACAACAAAGTCACACCACTCACATGGAGAAATCAACATTTGTACACCGACCTGCCAGTAATGAGGATGAGATTGCCACAGAGAGTAAACCTTTTCTGAGCATAATAGTCCACAAAGCTACACACATTCAGGCATTTTATTTCCAACAGGCCACACTCAGGCTGCCCTCAGGATCATACATAATCCCATCTGGTGTTGAACCCATCCATGGTGCCTCAGGGTGGATCAGGACCCCACATGGGTAGTGGTTTACCTCTCTTACCTTGCAGTACTCCTTGGTGGCTGTAGGCTCCAAAGCAAGACCCCAACATTTGTCATGTCTGACTACTTGTTCACATAGGCTGTTTCACAAGGTTCTCAGCAGAACCTTCTGCCCTGGTGTGACACTTATCTAAATTTTGTAGAAGTGATGTGGCATCTCCTTAGTTGGTGCCCCTCCACAGAAACTCTGCGATTGTGTTCTGTTCTCAGCTTTGAATGATTTCCCCAATGGTGTTGTGAGGGATGTGAAATGATGATGTTCAGTAAACACAAATGCACATGCAGAGGGTCCCAGTCTATAATGAGAGAGAGACAGTTGTGGGAGAGAAGGGTTGTCTTTGTGTGGACGCGTCCTGGGGGCCGTCCTCACTGGTAGTTGGTAAGATGGCCCGCTTCCCTCCTGCACTGAACCAAATGTGGACCCAACCAGAGTTACATCACCAGAGACAGCCATGGTTGTCATCACCGGAGCCTCATCTGCACCAAGTCTGTGGTAGGCCTCCTGCACCTTCAGAATGAAGCTGTCTGTCATTGGGGAAGCTGACTCCTTTTTACAAACTGCTTCTGGGGAAGAAAAACAAAAGTCAAATGGGGTGTGTGCATGTGTGTGTGTGTGTGTGTGTGTGTGTGTGTGTGTGTGTGTGTGTGTGTGTGTGTGTGTGTGTGTGTGTGTGTGTGTGTGTGTGTGTGTGTGTGTGTGTGTGCGTGCAGTCCAGAAAGAAAACATACCTTGTTCATTCTATCGGTCTCCTCTCTCTTGGTCTGGCTGATATGATGACCATGTCATTAACTGGACCTGGTTTAATACCTTGTTTCCAAATAAAAACAAGTTTAAATGTTATAACAGAAATATGTATACACATAATAATAGTATCATTAAAATATTGTAACCTTGGTCCCCGTTTTGTGCAACTGTTGTTCAGTTTCTGTGCAGCTCAACACTGGGGGGGGGGGGACTGATGTAAGTTTCAGCTGGGAGAAATGTGCTGTCTGGTAGAGTTGAGCTGCCACATGACATCGGAACTGCGCTGCTCTGAGTGGCTGCATGTTGGAGTAGCTCTGTAGACTATATGTAAGTTTTGCCTTTTCTTGGACATTTTTTCTTTAGTTTCTCAAGAAAAACGGTATTCTTTTGGACATTTTACTTTTCTGTTTCTGATGCTGTGAAGCTTGGAGGATTTTTACTGCTCATTTTTCACTTTTTGAGCATTTGTTATGATGCGTAACCATGGCAACAAGCTGGTTTACAATCGGGAGCAGCTGCTTAACATTGGGAAGGCTGAAATAATACCTCAACTGAAGCCACAAATCCCAAATGAGCTAAAACGCAAGAAGCGTGGGTCCAGAGCGGGAGCAAAACGGAGGCAGAGAAAGAGGAAATTCAAACCATCTCTGCCATCGATCATAATGGGCAATGTGAGACCACTGGCCAAAAAGATGGATGAACTCCAAGCCCTTTCAAGGACTCAGCCAGAGTATCGGCAGTGCAGTGTTATGTGTTTCAGTGAGACGTGGCTGCAGGACCTTATCCCCGATTCCAGCGTCTCTCTGCCAGGATTTCTGACTGTACGAGCAGACAGAGATCTGAAGAGGAGCGGGAAAAGAAAAGGAGGTGGAGTGGCAGTGCTTGTCAACAACAGATGGTGCCATCCAGGTCATGTTTCAGTGAAATGTCGTCTCTGCAGCCCAGATGTTGAACTCTTGGTAGTAAGTTGTCGCCCATATTATTTGCCAAGAGAGTTCACCAGTGTTGTCTTGGCAACCGTTTATATTCCACCTTCAGCCATTGCTGAAAATGCATGTGATGCCATCAGTTCTGTTGTCGCTAAGCTACAAACCCAGCACCCCAATGCATTTGTGGCTATATCTGGTGATTTTAATCATGCCTCACTCTCTGCTACACTTCCAACATTTCAACAGTTTGTCAGCTGCTCCACCAGAGAAAACAAGACATTGGATCTGTGTTATGCAAATGTAAAGAATGCATACATGTCCAAAACAAGACCTCCTCTGGGACAATCAGATCACAATCTTGTTTTTCTCTGCTCGGAATACAAACCACTTGTTCAGAGGCAACCTGTGACAAGAAGAACTGTGAGAAAATGGTCACAGGACGCTGAAGAAGTCCTGCAGGGTTGTTTTGAGACCACAGATTGGATGACTCTCTGCCACGGACATGAAGAGGACATCAATGCCATGACTGGATGTGTCACTGATTATATAAACTTCTGTGTGGATAATATAATACCCACCAGAACAGTGAGATGCTTCGCTAATAACAAACCCTGGATCACCAGTGAACTGAAGAATCTGCTAAATGAGAAAAAAAGAGCCTTCAAGGAGGGAGACAGGGAATTATTGAGGAGTATACAGAAGCAACTGAAGATCAAGATCAGAGACAGCAAGGAGGCATACAGGAAGAAGCTGGAGAACAACCTACAGAGGAACAATATCAGAGATGTCTGGTCAGGGATGAAGAAGATCACAGGCTTCAAGCAGAGGAAGGATTGCACAGATGGCAGCCTGGATACAGCCAATGAACTGAACAAGTTCTTCAATAGGTTCAGTTCAGGAACAAACCCGGCATCCTTCTCGCCTGTCCCCAGCCAATCAGACATCCCATCCTCCTCTGATCCAACATTTTCCTGTCACACGCCAGCTCTTTTGTCCTCTAACGCAGTCATGGACTCTTCTGGTTCTATAAATCCATCTTCAACCAAGTCAGGAGATGCTGATGCCCCATTTACCTCCCCCTCCCACCTAGAGTTGTGGTCAGAAGTTTACATACACTTGTAAAAAATATAATATAATGGCTCTACTGAGTGTCCCGTTATTTCTAAAACTCTGATTCTTCTCTGATAGAGTGATTGGAACAGATACTTCTTTGTCACAAAAAACATTCATGAAGTTTGGTTCTTTAATGTCTTTATTATGGGTTAACAGAGAAAAGTGATCACATTTGCTGGGTCACAAATATACATACAGCAGTGCTAATATTTGGTTACATGTCCCTTAGCCATTTTCACTTCAATTAGGAGCTTTTGGTAGCCATCCACAAGCTTCTGGCAAGCTTCTGGTTGAATCTTTGACCACTCCTCTTGACAGAATTGGTGAAGTTCAGTTAAATTTGATGGCTTTCTGACATGGACTTGTTTCTTCAGCAGTGTCCACAT
>SSNQ01033838.1:0-23867 GCA_006942095.1 Nothobranchius kuhntae | reverse complement strand
TGGAGACTCTGGGCTCAACGTGTGTCTCAAAACATAGTAATTGGGCTGCAGATGGTTTGTGCATTGGTGTTTTAATACTGGACAATCGTTCTCTTTGGTGTTCATCTAGCCTCTCCTGAATGTCTTTGGGGGTCCACTCATGAATCTGTTTGTACTTAAACACTGAAGCTAGTTCTGTATCAGGGCAGTGCTTTACAAACATTTTAGCAATTTCACTACCAATATCCTCAATGCGCTTCCCTTGACGCTTCAGACCTTCCTCAGCCATGTCTGCAGCCTTATTAAGGCGAATCCAGTAATCAACAACATCCTCTTTCTGGAGTGGCAGTGTGGAGTAGAAATCTTGTAGAGGCAGACAGGAGGATGTGTTACTGAAGTACTGTATCAGCATGTTATAAATTACATCTGGGGAGGATGTAGCATTTAAGGCAGGATTACTTCTAAGGCCAATCTTAACTACATCTCTGGCTCTACCCATCAACTTCCCCATAATTTCCTCTTTTTGCATAGAAACATCATAGTTCTGCCGTCTAAGGTAACCTCTCATCATTTCAACCCACTCAGTAACAGTGTACTTGTCAGAATTGTCACCTTTGAAAACTGCAGGTGAGGTTTCTGATTTTACAATGACATTAAACCTTTGACCATCTGAGATAGAAGCGTCCTCAACGTTGGCACTGTCCTGTTTCTGACAGGTACCACTGGCTTCTTTTCCCCCAGCAACACCAGAAGATAACAGTTTATTTGCAATGGATTCCCCAATCTGTGAACCTAACCGATAAATCATGTCACTTATTTGGTGTAAGTCATTACCAAGAACAGGTGTTGAGTGACTCGGGCCCCCAAATAACATCTGACCAGTAGGTGTCTCATCTGGATCCCGAGCTAATCCCTGGGGTTTACTACTACTCGCAGGTAATATAGGTGATGCACCCAAATCAAACCCAACAGCACAACCGGGCTGAAAAGTAAGTCCCGTTACACCTCTACCTCTCCCAAAAGAGGGGTAACTGTTCACAGTTTTACCACTTGGTTCAAATCTCTTTGCCATGTTAAGATAAAGCAGAAATAAAACACACTCAATTAAAATCCAGTGGTAATTAGAAATAGAACTACTGTTTCCCTTAGTTCATAAACCTTGTGACCCAATTGTGGAGGTCTTGAAGTGAAGAGGTAGCTTGCAGGTAGACGACACAGTAACCTCCGGTGAACCGCATCAAGCTGCTCAGCAATCCGGGAGTCACGGCACCAGTGTGACGGCTTCTTCTTGTCCGTCCAGGGTTATTGGAGTTGCCTCAAATCACCGCACACATACAATCAGGCCACAGACACAGGACTGTCCTTCAGAGCTTTTTACTGGCAGGATCTGATGTAAAAACAAGCACACAATAATACATCAGTGTGTGTGCGCTGCAACTGCATACAACGGTCTGTTCAAGGCAAAAAGAAAAACCCAAACATTACTAAAAGGACTGAAAAGCTAGCTTCCATTAGCGTGAATCTCGGCTATAAAGTTATTAATTTAATGCAAACACAGCTAACCTTTTTCAAAATATGCTCTAACAACACTTAAATATCTGTAACAAGTCCTATTGATATATTAATTAAAGGTTAAAATGACTTTAAGTGCAGAGCGGCTTCACAGTACACCTACCTCCACCAGCTTTTATTACTGCTTTGGTGGGAGGGGCCGTGAGTGCGCCTGAAGGACCCGTTGCATGCAGTTGCGCCTAACCACCAGTAGGCGGCTCCAAAAACAAACAATCACTGCACATCACTTTTGGTGAAATTCACATTTTCATCTCTGTTACACCTATCCATGCTTAAGGTCCGTCAAGGGGGTAGGAAATCCAGCTAGTGGCATGCCTAGGCACGCTAATGGCTAGCCTTAGATTTAAAGCAACAATAAATAATATTTTAAAGGTCAAGCTGTTGCTTTCAAACTGGTTTCAGTTGCTCTTGAGCCATAAACTTGAGCACATTCACGTTGGGCAGCACTCTGTAGCCTTCTGCTAACCAGGAACTGCATTTAACAGTTTTGTGGTTCGGGCAGGAACACTAGTGGGAGGTCTCTACCTGCTTTATGGCAGTAGGTGTTTACTGTGCAGGTAGCTTACATAAAGGCTAGTAATCAACTTTCAGTTTAAACACCTTCAATAAAAAGCACAAAAAGAAGAATTTTGCTTGTTTTGTTGGCATCATAGCAGAGTCTGGGATTAAAAGTAAGAGAGTAATGTCTTTAAAGGTGAAGCAAAGACCTAACACCAGAGTGAACATCGGCGCAGGCTGCACTAGTTTGAGAGTGCTAAAGGAGGCTACAAAATCACTGACTGATGGTGACCTGGCTTTGTTGCTACTGGACTTGTAAGTAATAATATTTTTGACAGTGTGGATTTTTTATTGGCAGATAGCTCATGTTAGCATTAGCTCATTGTTAGCACTAGCTACAGCAGGCTGTGGCTGGGTTGTTTACGACAGTTGTAATTCCACTTTGAAAATGGCTGGAGTGAGTTGTTGGAAATATTAAGTGTCGCTTTAAAATTTCCTGTTTGGGCCAGTCAGTGCTCATATTTGTCCAAAAGTAAAACTCCAACAGCCCTTTTGAAATCTGAAGCTCATGCAGCATATTTTGTTGCATTTATTGTTTGAAAATGATCAGTGCTGTGTTTGTCTTTTACTCCTGAAGTTTGACTGACTCCTCGAGCTCTCACACGAACGAATCCGTCCTCAGTCGGCTTCTCCATCATTGTAGCTCTTGTGTGACAGGTCCCTCAGAGAAGCAGTGAGCTGAGACATTTGTCCTTCCAGCTCCAACATCAGAGGCTAAACACACAAGCAGGAGGATGGATGGCAGCATGAGTTTCCAGGATCAGTTTGGCACAAATTAGACACAGAAATGGTTCATTTCTCCTCACAAAGAGCTGAATCTATGGGGAAAAATTAGGAAATCAGCTGCTTTTATTACCCTGGAAATAAATCCTCTGTTTAAAAAAAAAAGAAGCAAACAATCACACACTGCAGCAAACCCACTTTTATTTTAAAAAAAATGTTGGGAAACATCTTTTCATGCTTCATCTGTTATATTGGACATAATTTCATATTCATCATAATTTGTGTTAATTAGTCTAATATTAACAGTCTTGGTGGGCTGGATGCTGACAAATGTTGGCATTCAGATAATTACAATATTTACTAAGACATCACAATATAACTATAGACACATTACTTGTGTGTAAGAGGTGTGTGTGTGTGTGTGTGTGTGTGTGTGTGTGTGTGTGTGTGTGTGTGTGTGTGTGTGTGTGTGTGTGTGTGTGTGTGTGTGTGTGTGTGTGTGTGTGTGTGTGTGTGTGTCTGTGTCTGTGTCTGTGTCTGTGTTCTGCCTGCTCTGTCTTCTCGATCCCCAGTGAGTCGTGGAGGATGGCTGCTTATACTGAGCCAGGATTCTCTGGAGGTTTCTTCCTGTTAAAAGGGAGTTTTCCTCTCCACTGTCGCTGTATGTTTGCTTAGTATGAGGACTGCTGTATAGTCACTGACACTAATCAGTGACTTGATGCAATTTGCTGGGTTCCTTATATAGGAAACATTATTTCTGATTGGCTAAATGAACTGTGAATTGGAATGTTTATTATGTGAAGTGCCTTGAGACGACTCTTGTCGTGATTTGGCGCTATATAAATAAACTTGAATTGAATTGAATTGAATTAGAATTCATGGAAATGAAATATTTTGTTCAATTGTTTCTCAGTTTCATAAAAAAGAAGCTTTATACTTCCAGTCAACAAAGTCTGAATTTAAAATAAACTTTAAACCAAGAAAAAGTTTTTAAATAATTCTCTAAAACTTCCAAAAGTCACATGTCCTTTTTAACCTTATGGAAACAATTATTTGCTTTGAGCAAAATCACAAGCATGCCATCTTGTTGACATTCTTGCTAATTAGTTCGAACCATTTAGAACACGACAGTAAAATGGATCAAATGCACGACTTCACAGCTGCGCCCTTACCTATATATGCAGACTGGACCAGAGGCAACAGGGAGGCGTCAGAGAGAAAGGAGACAAGATGAAGTGATGGACAAGAGTCGCATGGGGACGAATCCTTGCCTGGAGAGACGGGTGCATGATGGGTCATTAATAATGACATCATGAACATGGCTTTTAGGGCTAAACTAGCACGTGGCTGGATGTGGCTAAAGGGCAAATCCAGAAGGTGGAGGAAATGTCCGTGATGGTGTTTGTTCATGCAGGCGAGGCATTGCAGGACATTACATCAGATGAAGCCTTGGTGATATAAAAGCAGAACTCAGGTCTTCATGAGAGGTTTCACAGCTCTTAACCCTCTCAGGCTCAAAATACGTTTTGATAAAAGGACGAACAACTAAGTCCTTCAGGGGTACTTCTGAGATAAAAAATGCTCATGAAATACGTATGTGGAGTAACCAGGTTGGTAGGTTTTAACGTTGCAAATCTGAAACGCCTGCCTCCAGAGGGTTCAAAACATCTGGATCAATACTGAGCTTTTCATTCAGTTCAACAAAAATACCAAGAAGCTGTTTGCAGAGGTGTCCACTGACACTTTGCTGATTGTTGGTTTAGGTTTTCTACACCAGAAAGCAAGAAAAATACTTTATTTTAAAAATAACATTAAGGTAAGCTCATTGGGAGGGTGGAGAAGGATATCTTCCTTTAGGTTAGACATGTGCAGAAATCCTCACCAGGGAGGCATCCTAACTAGATGCCGATGCCACCTCAACTGGCTCCTCTCGATGTGGAGAAGCTACGAATCTACTCCAAGCCTCTTCAGAATGACCAAGCTTCTCATCTTAGAGAGAGCCCTGCAGAGAAAACCCATTTCAGCCGTTTGTCTCCATCACCACCCAAAGCTCAACCATAGACACGAGACTTTTTAAGGAGACATATGACTTTTTCTTAGGATATAATTGGGGATGCGCTCGTGACATCACCAGGAACCAATTTAATAGTTTTAATAATCTTTTTTTTTTCTTACCATTTTCATAATTTTTCTGAATGTTGAAAACAGCCTTCAGTTAAATTATTTTTAGTGTCTAAAATCAGGGTTTTATTTCAGAATTATTTTGTTTCAGGTTGAGAATGCAGTCAGACCGGGAAAGACTCGGTCACCTTGCACTTATGTTTAGTGTAGTGGCTATTTGCCCATAAAACTTAAACCAGAAACTAACCAAATACTTTCGAATGACCACTGGGCTACGTCAAGGGTTAGGCTTTACGCATGGGTAAAAAAGGTTTCAATTAAAGCAATGTCCATGCCAAAATTGCGTTTGGTGGTGGTTTATTCACTCAAGCAGCAAGAGCACAGATTTTTGCGTCCTCTCTGTCTGTGTATGTGGTAAAAAACCATGTTCCCTCGCAGCCCTGGCTGCTCCACCGACCTTGACCTATTTATACAATAATCACCCGCACCTGGCCAATAAACAATAAACTAATTAGCCAAAATAATAAATATGAAGCATAATGCAAAACATCAAATTACCTTTAGCATAAAATAAAGAAAATAAACTAGGCTATAACCTAAGCCTATAATAAACTAAATAGCTTCAACAACCCAGCCCCTAATTGTGAAGGTATTTTACCCACAATTAACCATAGCTTTAGCACAGAGAAGCTATTTCCTGACTGAAGCCTAAAAACTAAGCCAGAATCTTTGGATCTTCAGCATGCCCATCCTCTTTGGCTGCTTTCCTTTTAGAAGACTTCTGTTTGGACTCGGAGCGAGATTTAGCCTGAGACTTGTAGTTCTCTTTATCCTTCTCTGAATCTCGCTCACACTTCCCATCACAGTCTCTTCCTTTCTTCTCGCTGTCAGAATCCGGTGATGCAGACTTGTGGCGTCTCTTCTTGCCCTTCTTCTTGTGCTTCTTGGATTTTTTATAGCTTCTCTCAGATTCTCCTCTTGATGAGCGCTCTGAGGGAGACTTGGACTGTGACCTCTTCTTCTTGTGATGCTCCTCATCCTCAGACTCTGAAACCAATCGAGAGCGGGATTGTTTCCTGTGGTGCTTCTTGGACCTTTTTGAATGCCTCTTTGTCTTGGAATGGTGATGCTGACACTCATGCTCCAGAACATGCATGAAATCTTTGAAAATCCTCTTCCCTGCTGACTCCAGTGTCACATCCCCAAAGGCGGACTGTTTCAAGAATCTTTCTCTGACATCCTCCCATGATGCTTCTGGCTCCAGAGGCGGTGTGGCTTGCGTCAGCATGGTCTTGAAAGCAGCTTCTTTTCTTTTCTTCTTGCGGGCTTCCTCCTTCTCTCGCTCCCTCTCTCCAGCTTCAGCCTTCTCCAGAAGACTGTTGAAGGCTAACTTGATGTTTCCAGCATCCAGAGTGGTGGTTATTTTGTCTGAACTGATCACTGATCCAAAATCATCAAAGCTGGTGTTGACTTCTACTGAGAATCCTTTATCCTTCAGGACATCTTTGATGATTCTTTTGTTGTCGTGGTAACAAGCTTTCAAGTCTTCCACGTAGATTTTAAAAAGATCCAGTGGAGTGGAACCAGGCTGGCCCAGCATGCTGGCGAAGTGCATGTCGGAGCTCAAGGCCAGGAACATCTCCATCCAGGAAGACATGGAGTGGAGCTGGCCATGGTCATGGAGCTCATCCAGAAATTTCTGAAAGGACTCCCTGTTCTTGTGCTATCATTGTATTTCTCTGAGAAGAGTCTTTTGTTTCTCCTCTTCCTCCTCTTTCTCCAAAGAACGGATATTCTCCTCAAAGCAGATCAGGGCATCTTCTTTATCCATGTTCTGCAGCTCTTCATCCTCAGCAAACGTGGGGTTGTCCAGCAGATACTGCTGCGCCTCAGTGGTGCGGTATGTGACGTTAGCCATGTTGTCTAGAATGTTCTTCAGAGCCTCCCAGTTCCTTGTCCTCAGCTGCTTGGCTTGCTGCTTTTCTTGTTTGGTCAGGTAGAACAAGACATCCTCATAGATCTCCAACCGGTCTCTCTCAGGAACACAACCCCACACTTCAAGCTCAGAGAACATTTGTTCCGCTTTTTTGTATCTGGTTGTAGACGTCATCTCAGGTTGTTCATTGTTTATTCTTTCATTAAAGTCATGATTGTACTGTAGCAGTGCTCCACAGAAATGTGGTTAGTCGTTACAACAGATTTGACACCAGCACCTCCAGAATCTCCAATACGAAGAGGTCCATTTATGACCCAGCCAACTCTGGTTCTCATTGCATATGGTCCTCCACACTGGCTGTTTATTATTTCCCATGGCTCCAAAACATTGGGAGAATCTGTGCCTATGAGCAACTCCACATCTGCATCCACTTCAGGTAGTCCAATGCTACTCAAATACGGCCACTTAGCAACATCATCCTGACATGGTGCATTGACTTTAGACACAGGCAGCATGGTTTGTGTCAGAACAGATGGCAGCTAAATAAAGTCGTCATTGTCAAGACCAGATACCTTCAAACCTGTTATTGCAGTGGTTTTAATGATTTTAGTATGTCCCATTGTTCTCAACAATACATTGCAGCTTTTGCCTGTTATTCCCAGCCTTTCAGCCAGACTCATTGCAGAAAGTAGCAGAACTCCCAGGGTCCAGAAAAGCACAAGTATACACAGCTTTATTACTTTTCTGACTTTTCACCTGCACAGCCACAATGGGGAAAACAGCAGTGTCCTCTTCACCAGCCCCAGTGTGACCACACGTCTGCTACAGCTCATGTACAGTACTCACAGTTTCTTTGGGGATTATACTTGTGGTATCCTCCTTCTCCACATGTAGGACAGATGGATGTTTCCTGTGGCACACTTCCCAAATCCAAACGATTTCCACCAAATTTGCTTGTGTGTCCATATTTTAAACATCCAAAACACACTCCTTTCTCCTTTAGAAACTGTATCTTGTCCTGCTTTGTCCTTTTTTTTAAACTTAAAGCATTTGTCCAGAGTGTGATTAGTAAGTTGACAGAACAGACACTTGAGCTGGCTACGGATACATGCTGTAATGGTTTTCTTTTCTTTAGATCCATCCCTCAGCGCATTGATGTTTGTTGCAAAGTAACCACTTTTCCTTTTGTGTGCAGAAGCAAGATGGCGCCCATGAGTGGCTGTGTGTCTGCTAGGCTCCTGATCTGTTTTGGTTATTTGTTGTTTTTTATAGTTTTTTTCTCTATCTGGTGCGGAGTCCCTGCTAACATATGATCGAGACTTACTGTTGTCAATCAGGTCCGCGATGATCAACCTCCAGAACTCCGATACCGGACCCGCTTTCCCACCGCCTCTGGAACCTGGCGTTAACCCAGATCTCGGCCCTCTGTTACCTGTCGGCCTGCCGCTTCCCAGGAGGCCATGGAAGAGGAAACGGGGGAAGAGAGCCGGCTTCGTCGTTCCGCTTCGAAAGATCCTGATAGGCGAAGCTCTGCCTGATCGCTGCTCCGCGGCTGTGTTGTGGCGGATCCAACAGAAACTTAACGGAGTTGGGCTGATCTCGCTGCTAGATGGAGCCCCTGATGCGGGACGCTACCTGAAGGCGTGGGAGACAAAGAACCTCCGTGGGCGTAGCGTGGAGTTGCTTCGTAGCTTAGCCCGCCAGCCGCCTGCCATTATCGAGCCCGCGGCACACACACCACCAGATTCCTCCGCCAACAAGTCTCACATCCTCAACGATCTGTTCCGGACCAAAAGATTAAACTTTTTGTGGATTTCTAAGTCGTGGCAGTGCGAAAATGACGTCACTCATCTCCGTGAGCTCTGTCCTCAAGACTGCTCTTTCTTCTCTGCTCCACGAACCACAGGCCGCGGTGGAGGAACAGCTGTTATCTTTAAGAAACACTCTTCGTGCCAAATTATATCCTCAAACTTCTACAGCTCATTCGAGATGATCATGATTAAAATTGGTTGAGTTCAACCAGTTTATGGAATTCTGGTCTATCGCCCACCTGGATCTACTTCATCCTTCCTGCCTGACTTTCAGGACCTCCTATCTTCAACTATTAAACTAGACAGGATAATCATTGTTGGAGATTTCAACATCCACGCTGAGGATCTATCTAACAGCTCCACTAGGGAGTTCCTAAACATGATGAACTCTTTTAACTTTTCTCAACACGTGTCTGGTCCCAATCACAGAGAAGGCCACGCCCTGGATCTGGTCTTTTCCTACGGACTTCTTGTTGATAAGCTGCAGATAAATGATGTTGTGTTCAGTGACCATAAGTCAGTTTCTTTTCATATTAACCTAAATTCTGAATCTCTTTTACCAGACTCTGCTAAGCAAAGACGTATTATCAACAGTTCTACCATTTTAAATTTCTCCTCCCTCTTTGACTTTGTACCTCCCTCCTCTGATGACGAAGAGCTCCTTACCAACTCATTTAATGATCACGGCCTCAAAATTCTAGATCAGGTCGCCCCTTACAAAACCAGCCGCAGTTCCAGTGCCTCTAGTTCACCCTGGCTGAACAACCAGATTCTTGAACTTAGACGCTCCTATAGAAAAGCGGAACGGCGGTGGAAGAGTACAGGTCTGGTTGTTCATCGCGAATATTTTAAAGAACTTCTCGAGTCATACAACGAAGCTGTAGAAAATGCCAGGTCTTCTTTCTTCAGCAACCTCATATGTCAAAATAAGAATAATCCTAAGGTTTTGTTTGATACCATCTCCAGCATCGTGTCTTCTCCTCCGCAGCAGGCTCAGCTATTTTCAGCTGATGACTGTAACAGATTTCTCCACTTTTTTGAAAACAAGGTGCTGAATCTGAGATCCAGCATTCCACCAGCCCTCGCCCCCTCAGGAGGGGAGGCCCCCCAGTGCTCTGAGTCTTTCACCTCCTTCTCCCCAATTACACTAAATGACTTAACCTCAATAATCAGTCAGATGAAACTCTCATCATGCTCATCAGATATCTTAACTCCCTCTGTTTTAGTCGGGTCCCTTGCCTCTATCAGTCCATCTCTGTTGACTATAATCAACAGCTCACTGAGCCAAGGCTGTGTTCCATCTTACTTTAAAAATGCAGTAGTGACTCCTCTCTTAAAGAAACCCAACCTTGACGCCAGCTCCACCAGTAACTTTAGGCCCATTTCTAAGCTACCTTTCATCAGCAAAGTACTTGAGAAGGTTGTTGAAACCCAACTCAGATCCTGGTTTTCTAAGCCAAAGATCTCTGACCCCTTCCAGTCTGGCTTTCTGAAGCAGCACTCAACTGAGACTGCTCTAGTAAGGGTGCTGATGGCTGCTGATGCAGGGAAATGCTCTGTCATGGTCCTGCTTGACCTCAGTGCAGCTTTTGACACTGTAGACCACAACGTTCTACTTAACAGGTTAAAGGCCCTGGCTGGGATTTCAGGTTCTGCTCTAGACTGGCTCTCTTCCTATCTCACTAACAGAACATTCACAGTGAAGTCAGAAACCTTCTCCTCAGACACCGCCTCTCCAACATGCGGGGTCCCACAAGGTTCAGTTCTAGGGCCTCTACTATTTACATTCTATATTCTTCCCCTAGCTGGCATCATTCAGTCTTTCACAGACATCTCCTACCACATCTACGCTGATGATATTCAGCTCTATATGTCCTTTATGCCACACCAGTTGAACAGGCTGGCCACACTTGTACTCTGCCTGACCCAGATCAGTAACTGGCTGTCCAGCAACTTTCTTGTCCTAAATGCTAACAAGACAGAGACCCTGATCGCTGCACCCCCGGAACTTCAGCCAAAAATCGAGCAAGAAATTGCCTCTTTTTGCCCATCAGCCAAGGCCAACATTAGAAACCTAGGAGTTATTTTTGATTCAGCTTTAAGTTTAGACTCACACGTCAAAACCATCTCCCGCTCTTGTTTCTTTCAACTGAGAAACATTTCAAAAGTCCGTAAACTGGTTTCTACTGCAGATCAGGAAAAAATAATTCATGTCTTTGTGTCATCACGCTTAGACTACTGTAACACTCTTTTTACTGGTCTCAGCAAAACCTTCCTCTCACGCCTTCAAGCCATCCAAAATGCAGCAGCCATACTCCTAACCAAATCCAGCAGACGAGCTCACATCACTCCAGTTTTACAGTCCCTCCACTGGCTCCCGGTAGAATATAGAATTCAGTTTAAAGTTTTAGTCCTGACCTATAGAGCTCTTAACAACCAGGCTCCAAGCTACCTATCTGAGCTTTTATCCCCACACATCACCTCTCGGAACCTTAGATCCACATCTGAAAACCTCCTGGCTGTTCCTCGAACCAGACTGAAAACCAAAGGGGACAGGGCCTTTCAGACTATTGCACCCAGACTTTGGAACAGTCTACCTTCAAATCTCCGTCTCTCTAACACTGTAGTTCAGAGGGGAGATGCTGGCAACTTCTTACAATATCCCTCAGGTGTGTTCTGGTATACTGTTCTAGGAAGTACAAGCAATCACTGAGATTTTGAGTTTTGCTCTCAATACAATTTTCAAAGGCTTTTAGAAAGGATTTAAAATACAGTGGGTCACCATCAAAAACAGGAATATTTCTCATAGGCAAAGCAGTAGCTGTATTTTGTTGAACCAACAGAGCAGTGATTTCATTTTGATGCTGCATTATATTCACAATGTCTGGAATGTTATTTGACAGAACACTGCCATGAGTATTTGGCAAAACAGGTGAATCATTACTTTGTCTTTGAGGAACATCAATGACATTTTTCTTAGGAACTTCTATTTCCACATGCTTAGGTTTGACACTGACAATGACAGAATCGAATGGAAGACTGGGTGAAAATGCAGGACTTTGACTGGCTGGCACAAAATGTTCAGCATTTGGATTTAGTCCATTTGTTTTAGTTTTTGACTTTTCCAAGTAAGAATTCATGCCATCTGATGCAAGGACACATTTTGTCACTTTTATTTCTGCCTCCAGAGCCAGTTGCTCCCTTTCTCTTCTTAAATGTTCCCGTTTCTTTCGTAATTCCTCTAGTTCAAATTTTATTTGTTCTTCCTGCGCCTCCAAAAGGTGTTTTTGTTTTAAGGCTGCCATGCGTTCCTCTAATGCTGCTTTCTCTGCTTGTGCCAATAATTTTGCTGATGCAGTAGATGAAACCTTGAAGACTTTAGAGCTCATTTTGGAATGTGCTGTGTTACAATTATTTGATGCACCATCATTGGGTCCTATCTCATTTTGGATTTGGTTGTCAGGAGGCTCAATACAAAACTCATATGAATGGCCAACATTATATAACCACCCTTTGACATCATCTGCAAAGTTCAAAAACACTTTTTCCTTTTCATCAAAACATGTATTTTGCTTTTCTTTTTCATCCTGCGGTAAGTCCAGGGACATGAATGACAAATGATGTTGTTTTGCCTCCTCAACACAAATTATCATTTCATCCAAAAGAGACTTGACTTTATCAATATTGTATGCAGATTGCATCAATTTATCCATTTGTTTCATGCATGTTTTGGCTTGTTTAAATTTCATTGATCGTTTTTCTTGTCATGTTTGTATAAAAACATAAATCCTTTCGGAGTAAAACCAGTGCACCTCTGATGAAAGCCCCACCTGAGTGTCACTTGCGGCTTTGGCTGCCACGTCAGACATTATGGATCACTGATGTTGAACAGGTGCACACATTTAATTGCAACGATTGGTGAGAAACATACTGTACAACTCTGTGCTTATGGCATGGCTGGTCTTTGCGCACACAGTGGTTGTGCCGTTGATTGCCTTTGCATGCTGAGTCGGGTGCGCAGTCGGTTGCCTTTGCGCGCAGCCGTGCGTGTCAGCTGTGATGGCCTTCGGGCTTGCCACGTGCAGATTGTGACCTCCATGCGGTAGATGCGGCTCCAGCACTCCCAACAGCATCACCGCTGTCCAATACGGCATCCAGGGGAGCTCCTTCATGTCAGATGCATCTCACCACGTTGTTCGCACCACGCCCAGCTCACACAGTCTCCACTCTTAGGCCCAGCCTTTTATGGCGTGGTATGGGGGCCAAAATGAAGACTACTGCCCAGCAGCAGGAGGCTATATAAATTATGAAGCAAATGATAAGCTGGTGCCGGTAACTGAGAGGCTGGTGCTGCTTATAGCACCTTTACCGACATTACTACTAGATACGCTAGGGACTAGCAGCCCTCGGCTGGTCATTTACTGGTTCACACACTCCCTCTGCTGTCTATTAGCATGGATAGGCTAGCGTTAGCCTGGGCGGGCTGGTGTTAGCGTTGGAGAGACTATCAATCAATCAATCAAAGCTTTATTTATAAAGCGCCTTCCGCAACCCTGTCAGGAAGCCTAAAGTGCTGAACATGGTACAGTTGTAAGTAAATATCTTGAAAAAATCAACAATAAAAGAAATTCAAATTACAAAATACAAAATACAAATTACAAAATACAAAATGGAAATTATAAGATAGATGAAACATTCTGGTAAAGGACAAATGTGTGAAACACATTTGGATTGAGTGGATGGATTGAGTGTCCCAATGAAAACTGTGGAATGGATTCAACATAAAAGAGGGCCAAAATCAAACATGTTCTGGAAACGCCAAGTGGAGGAGGTGTGTTTTTAGGTGATTCTTAAAGACTGGCAGAGAAGGGGACCAGCCATTAGCGTGCCTAGACTGGCCACTAGCTGGATTTCCTACCCCCTTGACGGACCTTTAGCATGGAGAGGCTGGCGTTAGCTTCGGAGAGGCTAGCCATTAGCATGTCTCAGAGAGTCACTTACTCTATTAGATGTGGTTTTTTTTTTGTACATATTATATAGTTTTAATAAAGATACCATCACAGTTTAAGTAATTATTAACCTGTAATTCAATACAAAGGATTTAAAATCCAAAGATAAAAAGTACAAACTAGTTGGCTTTTTCTCTGATATGTGCAAGAAAACCAAACTATATAAAAAGAAAACGCCATCAACCTGTAATTAAGAGAAAAATGGAGTTAACGCAGCACCTAATCAATGCTAACAGGCTGTTGGCTTTACCATATGCTTAAAGTTAATGTGTATAACAACACATTCTGTCAAAGGAACAACTGTGATTGCAGGTCTCATTGTATGTCATCCGTTTAATAAAAGTAAAAAAAAAAACACATCTAGTAGAGTAAGTGACTCTCCGAGACAAGCTAATGGCTAGCCTCTCCGATGCTAATGCCAGCCTATCCATGCTTAAGGTCCGTCAAGGGGGTAGGAAATCCAGCTAGTGGCATGCCTAGGCATGCTAATGGCTATCCTCTCCAATACTAAGGCCAGCCTATCCATGCTAATGGTCCATCGAGGAGGTAGGAAATTCAGCTAGTGGCCAGCCTAGGCATGCTAATGGCTAGCCTCTCCAACGCTAACACCAGCCCGTCCAGGCTAACGCTAGCCTATCCATGCTAATAGACAGCAGAGGGAGTGTTTGAACCAGTCAATGACCAGCCAAGGGCTGCAAGCAAGGGTGTCAGTTTTATGTCAGAATTGCTGGGGACAATAACCATACACTTGAGTGGGGTTTAAAAATTTCTGGGGACAACAAAGTAGGCTAGCACAGGGGTCGGCACCCCGCGGCTCTGGAGCCGCATGCGGCTCTTCCATCCATCTGATGCGGCTCTCTGTGCTTGTAAAATAATGAATGGATATTTAAATAAAAAGCTTTATATTTTACTGCATTAATTTTACATCTGTATGCCAATTCTTAATGTAAAGATTGTCTGCGTAAACCTGAACAGTTCCAACCAGGTCTTACTGTGAGACCGGGTTGACGGGTCATGCTTGTGCTCGCAGAGTTTTAAAAAGAAACGTATATGACAAAAGGGGCACCTGCTCAGTAAAACCATCAACAGGGTGAAAAATATCAAAATATTGTAGCAGAGACGGGCTACAACTTCTGGATCCATTTTATATAAATCGTTTTATTGATTATCGTCTTATGAAAGATAACTTTGACGTACACGAGCGACCAGGCGCGTTGCAAGCTTTTCAAAAGTGTGGGGGATGTTGTCTGTGCCTAAAATAAGTTCATGTTATTCATCTTGTTAGTTTAATTTCCATAATAGCGGAGCAGGTGCGAATTTTAGACGCGTCACGCATGTCTCCGTTTTAAACATGTTTAAACTGTTCAGAATACAAATCCAGGCTCTGTCTTGTTAGATTGTTGTAACTAAAGTTTGTACTGAATGAAACTTTACATTAACCATGTTGAAAAGAAAAGGATCCGATTAAATCGTTTCCCCCTCAGTTACAGTCAGAAGTACAGCACAGTGCGCATGGCTCTGGGGTTAATCAAGTTTAATTGTTTCTCTTTACAACAATCTTCACAAGAAGGCAAAACAGTTAAATGGCAGGTTACAGATATTTCCATTTGACTGTTTATTTTGACAGATAAACTCAAGGATGTTGGTTGTTTTGAAAGAATTACCCCGACGCACACTGATGCACATGGATGAGCTGACATTTTAATCGTTACGCACATCGCAGAGGTAACTAAATCAATCAAGAAATGATTCCCATCAGAACATCAGAGCTTTATACTGGACACTGTGTTCAGCGCGGCTCGGAGCGCCCATGGTGGACAGTGAGCTGAAGATCTATAGAGGGGTTCGCAGTGCAGTGCAGAACCACGGTGCATGCGATAAGATTTCCTCCCACCGAAGCGGTCTGGAAACCCGGTCTCTCTGAGGGATGTGTCACTTGGAAAAATGTTCTTTTTATGAAATTATGAAACTTTGGCTGAATAGCGCTTGTTCCCATCTCGAATATGGAGACGCATGACGCATCCTGTCTGAGGCAGAATAGCCTATTCAGCTCAGAAAGCACCTGTAGAGACATTTGATTACGCACAAAGTTTATGTGGAGCAGAAGCGGCTGGGCCATGGCAGGTGAAATGTTCCTAGCCTACATGAAGTGAAACTGTTTAATTGTAACATTAATATGTTACTGGACACGCTGGTCTGGTTGGTTAGACCAGTGTTTGAAATGAAACACACACACACACACACACACACACACACACACACACACACACACACACACACACACACACACACACACACCAATTAAAATAATAATAATAATAATGCATTGAACTTATTTAGCGCTTTTCTAGACACCCAAAGACGCTTTCAACACACTCTCACATTCACACACTGCTAGTGATGGTAAGCTACTTGTAGCCACAGCCGCCCTGGGGAGGTCTGACAGAGGCGAGGCTGCCATTCAGCGCCGTCGGCCCCTCTGACCACCAGTAACACAGGCAAGTTGGGTGAAGTGTCTTGCCCAAGGACACAGCAACAGGATACCCCTGGCGGGAGCTGAAATCGAACCCATGACCCTCCGATCATGAGGCAACCCGCTCTACCACCTGAGCTACTGCTGTCCCTAAAATAATGCTGATAGCATGGACTAGAAGACAGGTGATGGTTTACGTATTTAAATGATGATCAGGCTGCTGTAAAACGTAATCTCCATCCACATCCAGACAGAATTATCCTCTATTCTTTCTCTATTTGCTCGGCTCTTGTCTGGGCTGATGTAGCTGACGGTGTGCGCGGCGCGCCTAACTAGCGGCTGATGCACATTTTACGCATTTGGAGAGGTGGGCTGGATGCTTTGCTTTTACTGGAAGATGGTCCACTTAACGCATGGGTGTAGACTACATATTAATGACAAATGAATGAAAATTAAATTGTGAGTTTTTACTTCATATTTTAGAAATTAAAACGACGGTGGGAAAAACATTTATGACGTCTTTTTAAACTAAATTTTCTAGCGCGACCTGCCTGCTTCACTTAAGTCACTGCTTATTAAGTTCCGTCCAAAATTACCGTGGCCCACCCAAAAATGAAAACCTGGCGCCGCGCCTGTTATAAACCTCTGCAAATTGTTGTTCTTCACTTTATCAAACTCAGACTTTGTACAGCTAATGTCAAGATGTAAAATTATGAATTCAGTCGAGCTCTTCCGTCCCTCCCTCTCCTGCTCTCCTTGAAACCCGACATCGGCTGTCAGAAGCGGGGCAAACAGAGTGAGTGCGTAAAGAAACAAGACTGGTGTGGAGGTGAGCAAAACAGCTGGAAAAGTATGGGTGTTGAATCCCCCACGGGTGCGACGCCAAAAGTGTGGGTGTTGAATGATCTCAATAAGAAAAGTGTGGGTGTTGCATTCCCCCCATCCCCCCCTATGAGATCTGAGCTGGTAAAACAAAAATCCTCATCAGCAGGCTTTTTTGAAAGTGGTGGTGGTGGTGGTGGTGGGGGGGGGGGGCACAGCTGCCAATCACAAATTTTGCCGGGGACATGTCCCCGGCGTCCCCGGTTAAAGTGACGCCTATGGCTGCAAGTCCCTAGTGTATCTAGTAATAATGCCGGTAAAGGTTCTATTCCTCAGTAAGTGGCACCAGCCTCTCAGTTACCGGCGCCAGCTTCTCATTAATCAGATCAGTAGTTTGCTTTGGAATTTACATAGTCTCCTGCTGCTGGGCAGTAGTCTTAATTTTGGCCCCCATACCATGCCATAGAAACGTCAAGGTATGGCGCGGTATGGGGGCCAAAATTAAGACTACTGCCCAGCAGCGGGACGCTATATAAATTCCGAAGCAAACTACCAATCCGATTAATGATAAGCTGGCGCCGGTAACTGAGAGGCTGACGCTGCTTACTGAGGAATAGCACCTTTACCGGTGTTATTACTAGATATGCTAGGGACCAGCTGCCCTCGGCTGGTCATTGACTGGTTCACACTCCACCACTGCTGTCTATTAGCATGGATAGGCTAGCGTTAGCCTGGACGGGCATGTGTTAGCATTGGAGAGGCTAGCCATTAGCATGCCTAGGCATGCCACTAGCTGGATTTCCTACCCTTTCAACGGACCTTTTGCATGGATAGGCTGGCGTTCGCATTGGAGAGGCTAGCCATTAGCATGTCTCGGAGAGCCACTTACTCTACTAGATGCGCTTTTTTTTTTACTTTTATTAAACGGATGACATACTATGAGACCTGCAATCACAGTTGTTCTTTTGACAGAACATTAACTTTAAACATATTTTAAAGCTGACAGCCTGTTAGCGTTGATTAGGTGCTGCGTTAACTCCATCTTTATGGCGCGGTATGGGGGCCAAAATTAAGACTACTGACCAGCAGCAGGAGGCTATATAAATTCTGAAGCAAACTACCGACCTGATTAATGATAAGCTGGCGCCGGTAACTGAGAGGCTGGCGCTGCTTACTGAGAAACAGCACCTTTACCAGCGTTATTACTAGATACACTAGGGACTAGCAGCCCTCAGCTGGTCATTGACTGGTTCACACACTCCCTCTGCTGTCTATTAGCATGGATAGGCTAGCGTTAGCCTGGACGGGCTGGTGTTAGCATTGGAGAGGCTAGCCATAAGCGTGCCTAGGCTGGCCACTAGCTGGATTTCCTACCCCCTTGACGGACCATTAGCATGGATAGGCTGACAATAGCATTGGAGAGGCTAGCCATTAGCGTGCCTAGGCTGGCCACTAGCTGGATTTCCTACCCCCTTGATGGACCATTAGCATGGATAGGCTGACATTAGCATTGGAGAGGCTAGCCATAAGCGTGCCTAGGCTGGCCACTAGCTGACTAGTGACTCTCTAATGCTAATGGCTAGCCTCTCCTATGCTAATGCCAGCCTATCCATGCTTAAGGTCCGTCAAGGGCGTAGGAAGTCCAGCTAGTGGCATTCCTAGACACGCTAATGGCTAGCCTCTCCGATGCTAACGCCAGTCTATCCATGCTAATGGTCCATCGAGGAGGAAGGAAATCCATCTAGTGGCCAGCCTAGGCACGCTAATGGGAAACCTCTCCAATGCTAACACCAGCCCGTCCAGGCTAACGTTAGCCTATCCATGCTAATAGACAGCAGAGGGAGTGTGTGAACCAGTCAATGACCAGACGAGGGCTGCTAGTCCCTACCGTATCTATTAGTAACGCCAGTAAAGGTGCTATTCCTCAGTAAGCAGCGCCAGCCTCTCAGTTACCGGCGCTAGCTTATTATTAATCAGATCAGTAATTTGCTTCGGAATTTAAATAGCCTCCTGCGGCTGGGCAGTAGTCTTAATTTTGGCCCCCATACCGCGCCATACATTTTGCTCTTAATTACAGGTTGATGGCCTTTTCTTTTTATATAGTTTGGTTTCATTGCACATTTTAGAGAAAAAGCCAGAGCTAACTAGTTTGTACTTTGGATTTTAAATCCTTGGTATTGAATTACAGGTTAATAATTATTAAAATTGTGATGTTATCTTTATTATAACTTTATATAATGTACCAAAAAAAAAACCCACATCTAATGAAGTGGCTCTCCGAGACATGCTAATGGCTAGCCTCCCCGAAGCTAACCCCAGCCTATCCATGCTAAAGGTCCAATGAGGGGGTAGGAAATCCAGCTCGTGGCCAGCCTAGGCATGCTAATGGCTAGCCTCTCCAATGCTATCACCAGCCCGTCCAGGCTAACGCTAGCCTATCCACGCTAACAGACAGCAGAGGGAGTGTGTGAACCAGTCAATGACCAGCCGAGGGCTGCTAGTCACTAGCATATCTAGTTGTCATGTGAATAGATACAGTGTGTATGCCTTTAAGACTTGCCTGAAGTGGGAGGAGTTTTAGAGGGAGTTCGGCGGGTTGAGAAATAAACACGACACCTCTTGAGCTGAAGGACGTTGAGTCATTTATTACATTGGTTGTACTTAGAACATGGTGTCAGAAGTTAAGCGGTGAATATGGCCAAGTTTAACCCTCCCGACAACTTTGACTTCACCCGCCCGGAGCAGTGGCCGGAGTGGAGGCAGCGGTTCTAGCGTTACCGGCTAGCAACTAAGCTAAACCTCGAGGATGGACGAGTGTGGATTATGGCCTGCAGGTGGTGAAAAGACTGATCTTGGAGGGATGGCCAAAGTATGTGGGGAGCGTACCCGCACAAGCTACAGCCCATCACCACTGCAGTAACAGCCTGTCGACATCAAAGGGTCTTGTGCTGTATGGAGACCGCATCGTGATTCCCTAAAGTATGAGAAAAGAGATCCTTCACCGGTTACATGATGGACACCAAGGCATCACAGTAGTATAATAACCCACCTTTCGTCAAACATTTTGACAGGTCTATTGTTCTTTGACCTTTTGACCTTTCAGGTCTATTGTTCATTTTGACCTTTGACCTTGCCCCCCTTCCCTATCATCAATCAATTGGACATTTGTATTGTTGAACGAGCAGATGGCCTAGACCCCCCACGCCGCAGCAACAATGGCGTATTGTTGAACGGCCAGATGTCCATGACCCCCACGTCATAGCCTAATGTGTGTAATGGCGCGTGAAGTTTCTTATTGTGTTAGCCCAGCGGTTCCCACAACCCCTCCCTTCTGAGTGTAATCCTATAGTGTTAGCCCCCCGGAGCATGGATACGCCGCTGTCACAAGCCTCTCAGATATGAAGTACAGTTCATCACAAGGAACGCTAAATGATGAAGCATGGATACGCCGCAGTCACAATCCTTTAATGTCTTACCTCTCAGATATGTTCATCACCTAAATTCAACACACAGAAAGTTTTGTCATCTAAATTGTACTGCAAATGCAGAGAAGCGCGAATTACCAGCTCTTACTGACACACCATATCAGTCTTGGACTTTTTATCTCCAAAATATCTAACATGACATGGCTCACTGACAGTGGATGAGTGCGGCCTAACTGTTGTGAATGACTGCCCCACACGCTGGTCAAGTACTTATGAAATGGTTGCATGTCTCCTCAAAGTTAAAGAATCTGTTTTTGGATTTCGTATGTTCAGTCTTAAACTTTGTGCTTAAATGTGTTATTTACATGCAGCTCACTGACACTTTGACCAGAACTAAAACTATTGTGTAAAACAGGTTTCTCTCTGTCCAGCAGCACCTCAAATAATGGGTGAATCACCAGAGGCTGTAAGTACACACACACACACACACACCAAAATATCTAACATGACATGGCTCACTGACAGTGGATGAGTGCGGCCTAACTGTTGTGAATGACTGCCCCACACGCTGGTCAAGTACTTATGAAATGGTTGCACGTCTCCTCAAAGTTAAAGAATCTGTTTTTGGATTTTGTATGTTCAGTCTTAAACTTTGTGCTTAAATGTGTTATTTACATGCAGCTCACTGACACTTTTGACCAGAACTAAAACTATTGTGTAAAACAGGTTTCTCTCTGTCCAGCAGCACCTCAAATAATGGGTGAATCACCAGAGGCTGTAGGTACACACACACACACACACACACACACACACAAACACTTAAAGCACTTCCCCCTTTCAGAAAATGCTTGACTCTCTAAGACAAGTAAAGAATTTAGTATACACATTTTACAACAGAGGAAGTCATCATTATACACACATTCAAGCATTTGTCTCAGCCACCCCTTGTTTCCAGTGTGGCTCACTCACTACTGTTAACTTTTATTACACGTTTTTCTACATAAATGAACTGAAAACCATTTCTTACTGCATTCTCAACAGCAGTAGATCTGTGGTCTTTGTAAAAGGTCAGAATCACCCATGGAGGACGGTCTGACTCCAGTCATTCACACATTTGTCTCCTTACATTCCCATCTCACAAAAGCAATGGTTTACCATCCTAAACCATTTATGGTTCTGTTGTAAAGCACCCTGCATACTCAAGCCTATAAGAATAAAAGTTGATCCGTACCTCAGCGTGATGCCTTTAGTCGACAACTCACAAAGCAAATGACTTACTTTTTTGTTCTGCAGGTGGGTTGATTGAAAGAGTGGCAGGAAGTTGGTGAACAAAGATCTGGTTGATCTATCTTAGAGCTCATTCTAACCAAGTCGGCACGGAAACAATTCACAAAAGCAAATGACTTGCTATTGTTTCAAAGAGCTATTTAGGATCATAAACCCCTCGCCTCCTGCTCTTACTGACACACACACACACACACACACACACACACACACACACACACACGCCCATCCCCTTGCTTCCTGCCTTACAGAAAAGGATTGATCCTTATTGTAGGACCTATAACAGCTGAATTAAATAAAATGCTGTTTATGAGGTTTGTTTTTGGGAGAGGGCGATTAGTAAAGTCTCGGAGCAGACGTACCTCTGGTCAAACCTTCTTTATCAAACCTTTAATGTCTTTCCTCTCAGAATAGTTACACTAAGGCACATGCATGTCTTAAACGGATTTACACACACGACTGAAGGAGCTGCTACATTTTATCCATTATTAAGGAAACATAAGCGAAGAAGATGATGATTTGAAGAAATGTACTTCTTTACTAAAGTTTAAAGCAGGTGTAAAGTGTCACATATTTACAGGGTATGAAAAGTATGTATAGACATTAATGAATTTTCATTGTGGATATTTATATTGGGGAAAATAAAAGAAATGTATATTGGTTATGTATCTTAGGTGGAAAATAGGGTAGGCTAAAATAAGCATTGCTTCTGCCTATTCCTTTTTTGGTTTAAATTCAAATTGTTAATATTGTTTTTATTTGAAAAGAAAAATTTTATGTTAATGCTATAAACCAAAATAAAGATCGAAAGTAAGAAGAAAGAAAGTGTTAAACGCCTTTAGTTTCACCATCAAGATCAAATATAAATTAATTAGTGTTATCAGTGATAACACTAATTAATTTATATATATATTAATCAGAATTATTATCGCGGGCGGCCGCCGCCAATTAATTTGCGGACCTCGCAGTAAAAACAGGTTCACTCTGTGTGGATATTTCAGCTCCTTCCCAGTCATGGACCAGGACAAACTTGGTATCGATGGATTCGTGGTAATCTCAGGAATGAGAAGCTGCCACTGTTTTTCATATAGCATGATGACACTGGTGTTAGAAGATTGTTATTGACCTGGTTAGATATTTTAAGCCTATTTTAAATTTCTTTATATTTGATCTTGAAAACGGACAATCTTATAATTTGGCTGATAATGCAGGGATTATAAAATTTAGAGTACATTACATTCACAGAGAGAACCTGGTTTATTTCATGTCATATGTATTTAATATATCAATATATATCAGTATTAGCAAAGCTTAACATCATGAACCACATGGCCCTTTAGACGCAGTCGCAGCAGCAGCAGGGCCCTCATTGTCTCCAGAAAGCACTGAGGAGATGAGACAAGGTGAGCTCACTCAGGGGCGGCGTTAGGCCCAGCTACTTGGGCTGAAGCCCCTGATGTTTTATGAAAAGCCCCGGATCTGAAACGTGGAAGTAACATGCAGTACCAAAGTCCAACAGAGAGGGAGCAGCTGGCAGTAGTTTGTATACAGCCTGCCTGAGCCTCCACCACTGAAGAAGAAGCCCTTCAGCAGCCGGCTTCTTCTACACTGAAAAAAATAACTCTTTGGATTTACTTGATTTTAATGTGTACATCGGTTCCACATGATTACAATAAGTTTTACCAATAGAACATGTCTCTTTCCTTTTACTAATAAACTCTCTCCCAATCAATGTATTTTCTTTACGTGAAAATGCTTTAAAAAATCATGTTGCCTCAACATGATTTTTCTGAACAAATGTAATTAAATTTTTTTAATTAATGCCAAAATACTTTTTTTAGGTTCAATGTACAATATTTAACTATAATACCAACTTGATTTTTTCATGTTAGAATTACTCAAAAATATTGTGTAAACCTAATGCAAAGTAAGTTTGTCTATCCTACTTTTTTCTTTTAAATTGCCTGTTTCTAATGTAATGTATTCATTGGTCCCATGTCTGTGCAAATTAGAACATGAAAAATATGAACTGCATTGACAAAACACCAGAGAACTGAAAAGTTGTAGTAAAACTCAGTTTATTAACATTTTAAGGGCAGAAAATGACAAAGCAATAAACTTCCATTATCATTGACTCTTAACAAGTTATTTTTG
>SSNQ01033837.1:74768-85034 GCA_006942095.1 Nothobranchius kuhntae | reverse complement strand
ATAACACAATATACAAACAACTGGAAGGCTTCGCCATGGGTAACCCGTTATCAGCCACCCTGTGCGAATTTTTCATGGAAGACCTGGAACAAAAAGCTATAGCCACCGCCCCCCCAAACTGCAAAATAAAACTATGGAAACGCTACGTAGACGACATACTGGAAATCATACCAAAAGGTCAAACAGAAACACTAACACAACACTTAAACAACATTGACGACACGGGCAACATAAAATTCACTTATGAGTCAGAAACAGAAGGCAGCATAGCATTTATGGATATGAAGATCACCAGACAGACCGACGGGACCCTAAACATAAACACATACAGGAAACCAACACACACAGACCAATATCTATTATGGACATCAGAACACCCTACCATACACAAAATGTCAGTAATCAGAACATTATATCACCGAGCAAACATGATAACAGAAGAGAGAGACCGTAAACAAGAGGACAAACACATACAACACGCTTTAAAGACCTGCAGATACCCGACATGGGCAATAAACAAAGGAAAACAACAAACAAGAATAGAAAGCAAAGAACAACCCAAAAAAAGAACCAGAAACCCAGAAAGACAAGAACCAAAACCAGTGATAACCCTACCATACATCAGAGGCATAACGGAAAAAATTAGAGCAACAATGAAAACACAACATAAACACACCAACAAAGCCATACACAACAGTTAGAAACAGATTAGTACACCCAAAAGACAAGATATCAGCTGGACAAAAATGTGGAGTCATCTACGAAATCCCATGCAAAATATGCAATAAAACATACATAGGAGAAACCGGACGCCAACTCAATACACGAACAATAGAACACAGAAAGGAGTGCGAGAAAAAGAGGCAAGTCGTAAACACACAAGAGCAGCAAAAGAACAAGCAGAAAGTACAATAAAAAAGTCAGCCGCAACAGATCATTGCTTAAGAGAAAACCATGTAATGGACTGGGACAACACACGGATCATAACCACCGAACAACAAAAATACAAAAGATGGATCAAGGAAGCAATCGAGATAAGGAGACGTGGATGTGGGACCATGAACAGGGACGACGGAGTTTACACGCTGGACCACGCATGGGACTGCATCGTCGGAGAGGGTAGAGCGGGCAGTAGAGGGCGACAACGTCCTCTGCTGCCCGCGGATAAACGGAGAAGAAAGTGACGCGCCACCATCAGCGTCAGCCTGAAGAAGCCGGCAGCTGTCGGCGAAACTGTAGCTACAAACAGGTAAACAAAAACTGTTTCTGTGTTTAAAAAAGAACGAAAGCATGGATTTACAAAGACACAGCAAGAACACACCTAAGATGTGGATGAAGATGATTTTCCATCACAGCTGCAGTAAGTTTATCTACAGTTCAAATATATTTCTAGCTTTAGTTCTGTATTTTTTTACAGTTTTCATTTACTAGTATTTACTGCTTGAGGATGTTTTATAAAATCTGATATATTTATAATTTTAGAGGTACCATCCACCACCAGCAGCAGTAGACAATGTCAGAGACAGGATGCTGCAGGAGATGCTCCACACCTTCTGGACTCCTGGACATCAAAGCCAGACCCAGGTACCGTCGACCCACGACACCCAGATTTATCCCCAGAAGAACCTCTGGCTATCAGCTGCCTCACCACCAGCTCCATAAGCACATCAGCTACAAGCAGCAGAAGGAGGCCGTGGAACATCAGCAACTTCAGGAGCAGCAGTGTGCACAGCTGCTTGGTGAGGATGAAAGCCCTCCAGTGACCTCCTCTCCAGGTCACAACCATGTCCCCTGGACCAGTGGAGAAGGAATGGACAAAGCAGAGAGGGCAGGTCAGGGGTGAAACAGGTCCACTCCCTGGATGTGCTAAGAGTGCAAGAAAGAGTTTGTGTGCAGCAGGACAAGAACCGCTCTGCAGAAGAGCACAGCAGCTAAAAGCTCCTGAACACTGACGGACAATATCACCTGAAACTCAAACACTGAGAGTTGTTCATATAAAAAAATCAATACCAGGTTACATGTTAGGTTTGATTTCTGCTACTTCAGATTTTTTGTTCATGAACATTTTCTGTTTATACTTTTCTGAAGAAAAATCAAATCTTTTTTTTTTTTTAATTCTGTTATTACATACTGTTTTGTGTTTGAAAGCTAAACTTGTCCCCATAATAAGGTAGAAGTCTGGTGCAGATAGGGCCTTTTTGGGCGTTTTTTAAAAGATAAAGACAAACATGGGCAGGTGGACTTGAACAATTGCAACAGCTTGGTCAGACATGTTAGTGGGCTGCATAAGAACCGTGAGCGGGTGCCCAGCTTCTCCTGTCTCCTGCCTGAGAATAGCAGGCTTGTTCCTGTTTCCCGGGGCAGCCAGGTCGGCTCCGAAGCAAGGCTGTAGTCATGCTGGATCTCTGAGGGAGACCACAGAAACACGGCAGCTCTTTTTGTTGACGCTGCTTCACTTCTGAGTCACTCAACAGCGTTTTTCTCTCTGAAAACTCCATTAGCTTCAGGTTAGCATGTAGCTAGTGTCCCGCTTATCTCTGACCGTGGAGCAAGAGCTGACAAAAGGCCACGGCACCCAGCTATGATCGCAGCAGTCTGAGGCTCCACTTGTGATTTAACAGTCCCAGTCCATTTTAGAAATCCACAGGCGACCAGCATGACTCCAGCCTCGCACGGGAGCCAGTCTGCGTTGCAGGTGGGATACCCCGGCCCAAGAAGCTAAGAAGAGCTCCTTGGACCAGGGTATACAAACGTAACAGCCCCACCCTCAGCCCCACCTCTGCTCTGGGCCTAACTGAACCTGTGACATGGTCAAATGGTGGTGGTGGGAACGTCTCATTTGGTCACAAAAACTAATATGTCGAGCCTGTGGACATGAATTGTCCCGTATATATGTAGTTATGACCTGCGTCGCAATCACTGATTAACGGCCAGGCCAGCGGGAGATCCCCCGTTTCTCCTGACTGCCACTGCTACACAGGTGTCGTCATTGTGCTGAGTGCGTAACATCTGCAAACATAATATAAAAAAATCCACCCGTAGATATAGGAGGGCTTAGCAAGCCCCCCTAAAATGGACCCAACAACATGAGCGGTAGAGAGGGTAATATTTTAATCACATATGGGCACTGAAAGGTTTTAAATGGCATGATCCACTTCCTATAAAGGACACACGTACACACACGGCACAATACAGAAACCATTAGGGATTTCATGCTGGTTCTGCTGACAGTATAGCTTCTACTATTCACTCTCCCTATCATATAGTAATTACTTGTAAGGCCACAGGCATCAGGATGCCCCTGGCTCCCCTCTGTAATTGAGCTTGTGCTCCACATAGCCCTTTAGCTTTGCTACCCAGTCTTAATCACCCCCTTAACAGAGCTGTCCCTCCCTTTCATTAAGCCACATATAATAACCTCCATCCATTAACTTCTCCAGTTCCTCGCCATTACATCCCACTCCTCCGTCGTTCATTCCTCCCTTTCTTTGCTTCTCCTCTCTGCTCTTTTCTTCATCGAGGCTTCCGTGCAGTGCCACACCAGATCAGCTCAGCTACTAGGACTCCTGCACAGCTTTAAGTAAAAGGCAGAGCAAGCACAAAGTATACAGGCTGCAAATGGGGCAGAGCTAAGGGAACACGATGCAGCACCACGGTTATTGAATATACATGGTTCTTTTGCACTCATGCATGTCCTTTGGTGCATGCTATCAAAGGACACATGGAGCTTCGCTCTCAGTGCTGCCAACGTTTGCTGTTCCTTAAGTGCCTGCATCTATTTCGGTCTTGTCTCCATGGTTCCTGGCACAGCAGCATGCAAAACGCAGCCATGTCCACTGAATCTAGAACCAGAACTTACTAGGATGTTGATTCAGATTGGAGCCTCAAAGAGAAAAAGCGGGTGGAGTTGGCATGCTTGTGATGATAGCAGCTATGTGAGAAGCAGCTAGAATCCAATCAGTGAAGATCGCAAGTCACGACCAGGAGTTAACCTTTCATGGCACAAAGAGAAAGTATACATTAGGGATGCACGTTTTCCAAAGTTGGGTTAACAGGTTTTTGTAGCCTGTCAGGGTCAACAGTCAATTAACCAAATCGTGTGTAGATAATCAGATGAAGTAAAACTGAAATATTCACAGTAAACACATGTATATATATATATATATTGTAGATATTTTACATTTTTGTTCTCCCTGTTCATCAGGGAGGGCAGCATCTTAGCGGCTCCTGAAGTTGTGGAACCATTATTACACCATCCTGTTATTCCTCACTGTAGTCCTTTAGTCTCCAGAGGCCCGTTTTATTAATAACAGCACACCGTCTGTTCATCTGTGGAGAGAGGAGACCAGTTTGGTAGAGAGAAGCCTACTCTCTGGAGTTTAGAGTACTTTCTGGCCTATTGATCCAGAGGCCAGCACAATCTCAGGAGAGTCTTGGTTCAGTAACTCTGCAGCCCACAAAGCTTTCAGACTTCAGCTGCTTGCTCCAGTCTTTCAATGCAGCACTTTCAGCCAATCGTGTGAGTCGGTTAGATTCCTGTTAGCTGGGCAGCAGCTAACCCACAGCCTCCTATTATCTCCTGGCTGGATGTCTGCTCAGAACAAGGAGCTGACTTAAGTTATGGAATTCCCTTAAGAAACTTTAATAAAGCAATGAGAAACAGTCCTTGATTCAATCAAAAGGTTTTAATTCCAACATTACAAAATAAGAATGATGAATCAGTCACAGAAAGACTGTCACAGCATCTCAGAAGTGAATCCTGCCCCACAGAAACCTCACACCCCTCCTGAACCCTCCTCCAAAGAAGAGAACAAAGGAGGGCCTCAATGTGGTAAGGTGTTATCTAGGAAGGAAAAGGTAGGGGTGACATCAGGAAGGCGCCTCCTGCCCTTTAAAGCAGAAATCTGTAGAAACAGGTAGCTGTAGCTAACATCTATGGCTGTCGTAAACTCTAAGTCAGTCACCACAGGTGCTCTCTACTGAAAGTGTATTTACATATGTAGTTTATCTTTTGCAGCAGGGACGTTCCCCAACAGGATGAAAAGGGCTAAAGTCACCCCACTCCACAAAAGTGGAGACAGACATCTTTTGCAACTACAGACCAATATCTTTATTGACACAATTTTCTAAAATTACTAGACAAACTATATGTTACTAGGTTGGACAGATTACTGATCAAAGAAAATATATGAAATGACAGTCAATGTGGTTTTAGAACCAATCATTCAACTTCCACGACACTAATGGAATTAGCAGAAGAAATATCGAAAGCCATTGACAAAACGAACCATTTCATAAGTATTTCTGTTGATAAAAAAATGCATTCGATACAGTGGATGATGTAATTCTTATAAAACTTAGTAACTATGGCATGAAAGGGATAGCCCTAAAATGGATACCAAGTGTTTTAAATGACAGGAAACTATATGTTCAAATAAACAACACTAAATCTCATTTATGTAATATTACTCGACATTAGGCCCTAAACTATTATTTTTTATTTTTATAAATGATATTGTTGCTACATCTAATATATAAAAATGCACTTGTAGGGTTAAGGATTGGCTACATATGTAAGATGTGATGTTCCATATAAATACGAAATATCAATCTGCTGGATCTTTGAATGTTTAATCAGAAGATTTTAGTTTCTTTAACTTATTCAGGGACCATAAACACACTTCATATTAATTCAGACAGTCAAGTTTATAGTTTATAAAATTAATTTATTTCTATTTTCCTAAACTAATGATTATACAAGACAAGGTATGAAGGAAATGATGGAATGGAAGCTAGATGTTTTAGCAAAACCTTTCTTAAGAATCTGAGAGAGTTTGTGGGGTTTGTGTGTAAAATATATTTGGCTGTATGGTTTGATAAACTAAACTTTATTTATAAAGCCATCCGATGCCAGTGTGCAGAGTCTACGATACCCTTGTGTGTGTCGCTCCCGGCGGTCCAAAGGAAAGCCGGCCTGAGTAGTGATGTCATCGGACATCAAGACCACGAGAACCCAAAGAGTCGTAGCTCCCTTTGAATTCAGCTTTCACCGGCCATGAGCTGCAACCTGGGTCTGCAGGTTAGACGTCTGCCTGAGGTGTCGGCGGCTCTTAAAGAGCCGTTGTGTCTGTAATCACTTGCAAGCGTTGCAGAGAGGCTTTGACCTTGAGGTCAAAAGATAGGATGTTCCAAATGCTTGCTCACCGGTTTGGCCGGACTAGAAGGCAGCTGGAAACTGAATTAGATCTGGAAACAATTGTGTTTTATCACCTGCCTTATTTATAAGCGTGTACAAATCAGAACTTCACACGTTTGAAGGAAGAATTACCAAAATACCTCAGAAGGTCACGTCTTCCCTCAGCGACTAAGCAGTTTATTCTCAGTGTGAAGTGAATGCTAAACATTAATAATAACATTATTATAATGATGTATGGGTGTACTGATAGATTAACTTGTCAAATCAACCAATACTGATCTGGTGTAGTTAAAGATCTGAAATGGATAATGTCAGGAAAATTGTTCATTTTAACACATCCTATTTTGTATTTGAACATCTTGTTATTTCAACGCATTTGATTAGTTCCACCTATAAGTTGTAAAGTCATTTATGAACTTTAAGGAAGATGAACTTTATTCAGAGTGAAGATGCAGGAGTCTCACTTCTGCATGAGACCTTGGCTGAAGATGTTATGTCTTCCCTGTATGGTAACAAGGTCTACTGTTTGTGTCTGCAAATTAAAGGTTACTTTCTGGTCTTTTTGACGTAAATTTGACCTTTGATCTGCCACACACTTTATTTGCAGATGACAAAACTTTTAATTATTCAGGAGATAATGTTGAACAAATGATAGAAGTGGTGCAAACAGAGATGAAAAAAATAAAATAAAATTTGGTTAATACTAATTTAAATAATGTAACTATTAAATATAGATTACATTAATATTAAAAGAGTGAAAGAAGTAGGGCTGCAGCTATCGAATATTTTTGTAATCGAGTCATGGATGTAATTTTCACTTTAGAAGTGTGTGTGTGTGTGTGGGGGGGGGGGGGGGGGGGGGGCTTCAACACAAGCGGTTGTTTTCCGCTTGGTCCTAGAGCTCAACCACTATCAATTTAATACAGCGTAATAATTGTTTTTGACCCTTTCTGCTGGGGTGCTGATGAGCAGGCTCCCCTGCCCAACGCTAAGCACAGCAACCCACCACCCCAGACCCCAACCAGACGGCCAGATCTCCCTCCAAGCCTCCAGCCCCAGGAAGCCTAGCAACAACAGAGGTGGCTAAGACCCTTAGTCTCCCTCCACCTGCTCCAATATAGTGTTGTGTGATCATGAGGTGTATTCCATGGCTGTGGTGAGTGGGCAGTGCGGGCATCATCCGGCATATGCCAGCTGATGCCACCGCACCACCCCACTTACACCCTCAGCCATCAGTGTCTAAGTGCGGTTTAAAATTGGAAGTGGGCACCGGCACTCGGGAGGAGGCTGAAATATCCCCCTGCCAAATGCCGTTGAATGTGCTCACTCCCAAGGCCCTAAGTGTGTGTTTGTGTGGAATGTCGTCAGTGGAAGTGTATAAGGTGCAAATAAAATTGGGGGGCAGGTTGCCACAGGAATGCGGAAATGGGGTCCATACCCGCACTCCCCGACTTGCCCACCCCCCAAGGTCCTATGTGTATGTTTGTGTGATGATGTGAGGGAGCAGGAGGAGAGAAATATGCAGGGATGGGGAGGAATGGCTGGTTGGGCTTAGCCCTCCAGGGAGCCAGCTCCCCTACTGGCCCCAATAGGCACCTCTGTTGCCAAACTGCCACCCAGGGCATGGAGACCCCAGCCCATCCTGCCAGGGCCCAAAGCAGCAGCCTTACAGAGCCTCACGGAGTCCGAGGGCACCAACCCAGCCCCATCCCAGCAGAATATCTATGCCCACCCCTGCATTTGCACAACTTCCAGAATATATAAGACATGGGACATCCAGGTAAGGTTTGGTCCTCCCCGTCCTGGACCTCCCCCTCCCCTGTGATGGAACGGCAGAGGAGCCAAGGTCTACCCGATGCCCCCGAACCCGGGCCAGGCACTGCTGAGTGTTCCTGCCTTCTTCCCGGCAGCATACATGTCAGGACCCGACCCCCAAGGCCCCGCCCAGATCCCCACACGGGGCCGGCCACCCCCAAACCCCGAGCCCCCAGGCCCCCACCCAGACCTAGTCCTAGTCTTGACATTCTGTCATCTTGTCCAGGGAAATAGATAGAACTGTTCATATTTTGTCTGCCTTTTGCACAAAAACACTAAATCCATACTGGAATTTTCCACTGATTTAGGAAAATTCAAGGTGTAGCCAGGCTGCATGATTTTCTTTGATAAAGTCATTTTTGAAAATTGAAAAACAGAAACCACCACATTTAGATTAGTGCTTGAGCATTTAGATGTGAGAGAGTTTATTTGGGTTAGATTCGAAATGTTAAATTTACCTTTTTAGATTTAGATTTGAAGGATCAGTTCAATATATAAAGGTTTGATTCTAAATCTTCACTTTTTAAACATTTTTTTAAAGTCAAAAGTGTTGAAATGTTGTTAATTTATAAATACATTACAAGAAACTCTCCACATATGAATTTCAGCTCATAAACCACATATCTGATGTAGATGGAAACTTATTATTTGTGACCCTGACATAGTCTGACACTGATTGCTGATGCACACTATTCAAACACTGAATATTTTTTATTTATTTATTTCTATTTTACTTAAAAGAAACTACATTCATCATGTCTGCTTGTTTAACTGAATGTAACACCAGAACACAAAAGCTCAAATTACAAATGAAAATGACAAATTATCATGTTTGATTCTGAGAATTATGCATTTCATTATAATTTTACAAAAAATGTGGCAAAAACCTCTCAGGAGCATGGAGGACTTTTCAAAGGCTCAAGAGTTTTTCAGGTAGATGACTATGAGCTGAATAGAAACACAGGCAAATGAAGAATGACAGGGAGTTAATGAACTGCATCAGATCTGATTGTGTAGGGATGTTTGTGGTTGGTCTAATTAGAGATGAGCGCACATCTTCTACTAAATGCAACAGCTCTGTAACACAAAATGAAGGCAGTCACGACACTAATTAGCCACAGGTAGAAAGGAAACGGGGAACTTTAGTTTTTGACCTTCAAATACTGAAAGCATTCTTCTACTTATGCTTATTGGTGATATTTTTATAAACACTTGGACTTTGAATTTTACTGCTCCAGAGAGTTTTCTGGTATCAGTTTCAAAATATTTCCACACAACCAGATGAAAAAAAAAATATATATATATTCTTTACAGCCCGATCTATACTGTAAGCATTAAAGATATGGTAAATCCGAAAAACAAGTTACCTTAAAACATTTTTTATAAACACAGCCCGGCCCAAAAAAGAGTTGCCAGCTGCATTTAACTAAGTAGGAGCCTCCTACTGGCTAATTACTGCATGGGTGATTTTCTGTCAGCTGACAAGTTATTTAACCCCAACTGGTGCAATGAGTTGCTTCCCATTTCTTAAACAACCATGTGGTAAGACACATCTGGTGGTTGTGGAAAAGATGTTGGTCTGTTTGAGAAGGGTCAGATCATTGGCATGCATCAAGCAGAGAAACATCTAAGGAGATTTCAGAAACAACTAAAACTGGGTTGAGAAATGTCCAACACATTATTAATGCATTGTCTGAGGAGTCCAGACGGATCTTGTTCCAGAGTGATGGTGCATCAGGGTAAGAAGAGAGGCCAATGAAGTTATGCACCCATCTTGCCTAGTGCCTACTGTACAAGCCTGTGGGGGCAGTGTTATGATCTGGGCTTGCTGCAGTTGGTCAGGTCTAGGTTCAGCAACAGGATGTGCTCCAAGAATGAGGTCAGCTGACTACCTGAATATACTGAATGACCAGGTAATTCCATCTTCCCTAATGGCGCAGGCATATTCCAAAATGACAATACCAGGATTCATCGGGCTGAAATAGTGGTTCAGGGAGCATGAGACTTCATTTTCACACATGGACTGGCCACCACAGAGTCCAGACCTGGAGAAGGCTTTGTGCAGCAGTCAGACTCTGCCATCATCAGTGCAAGATCTTGGTGATAAATTAATGCAACACTGGATGGAGACAAATCATGTGACACTGCAGAAGCTTATCGTACCAATGTCACAGCGAATGTATGCTGTAATCAAAGCTAAAGGTGGCCCAACAAACTATTGGCATGTGAGACCTTGTATTTTTTTTTTTTTTTTT
>SSNQ01033837.1:63937-74758 GCA_006942095.1 Nothobranchius kuhntae | reverse complement strand
TTTTTTTTTTTTTTTTTGGGGTGGCAAGTTTATTTTTGGCCAGCCAGTGTAGCCTATATCATAAAGATAAAAAATGACAAAATTAATGAAGTGATTCTCTCACATTTGTTTAAAAACCTTTGCCAATTACACAACTCGGTCCAACGCCAATGACTGGACCATCCGGTTGTCTGTCTCACCAAACCCCCGCACATCTGCATTTACCTGGGTTCTCCCACTATGAGCATGTGCGTTTAGCAACAGAACAACACTGGTGTGAGATGTTCTTCGTTCAATAATATCAGAAAAGGAGAAACAGCAGGCTGCTACCACTTCAATTTTAAGACAAACAGAGTCCCAAAAAGAAAAACATCAGTTGAAATCACAGAAAACAAAAGATGTTTGGATCCAGAAAATGGTGACTGATGTTTAGCACTTTCTCGTTTCCTCTGGCACTGTACTTTTCTGTATCAGTCGGACGTGGCTCAGGGATGATAGTTGGTCAGAGGGGTGAAAGTTCTGTGACCGTGTTTGTGTTTAAAAGCTAGCTTGTTTTGAAGATTTACTATTGCAGCTTTGACTAGAGTAGTTAGATCACTCTGTCTGGGGTTGACCATATGAGGTGAATGGGAAACATTTAATATGTAAGATTTCTACAGAGAAATATTCACAAAAACAGTCTAAATGTCTCAATCATGTTGGAAGGAAGGTTGCATCGAAACACATTTCATTCTCAGCCAGTTGAGGGGTTGTCAGTTTTTATCTTTAAAAAAAAGGAAAGAAAGAGGGACACACTCTTTACATTAGTGACTTTGAGAAGTTTCTATGTCTCATGTGAGCTAACTGCAGCACCAGGATTTGTAATTCAACATCGGCAGGCAAAAAGCTCCAGAGTCATTAAAAAAAACTGACGTGACTCAGGAGGTATTTCTCGTACCCCTGAGAAGCCACAACATCTTTCTGTTTTACTCCAATATCTGGTGAAGCAGGCTAAAGGCTGTAAAGTGAATATTGAGACAATTGTGACATTTTACTTTAATGAGTCATTCAGAACTATAACAGCAAGCTAGCAGCCACAGGGCAAACAACTGCACTTCCTCTAATACTGGAGAATTTTTTTACCGTAATAATTGTAGCACGTGCTCCCTACTGTGACAGAGTGAGCATCCTGTCACAGTGTCCCGACTGATCATGCGCCCTGGCTACTTGGCCAAGGGGATGTCCCTTTGGCTGACTGGTTAGAGCGTATGACTCTCACCCGGGAGTCTGGGGATCGAATCCCGCTCGGGTCCTCATTTCTCCACCTTGCCACACTACCATAAAACACCCAGAGTGCTAGCACCAGATGACTCGTCTTTGCTTGTAATCTAGAATATTCTGATGCTGACCTGTAACTGGCAACAGCTATGAAAGTCATGGAATGATAGTGTGAATGTGATTGCAGAAATTAAAGTTGACCACAGGATTCTTACATATTGCACCTTTGAACAACATTTTTTATCAAGTAAAGTTCAAAAACATGAGTAGTTTGAAATATGAAATAATCCCAGAGTTTAATGCAATCCATTTGACCCATCATTACATTTCTTACCCAATGTGTAAAATGTAGTTTGAGCACAGTTTTGAGGTTTGCTGCCAGCTCAATCCTTAAAAATCAAATATCTAGGGAAGGAGGAATAACTTTAGTAGTATGTTTTGTACTTGCAGGCACAGGTGATGAGCTGGTTTTATTTTTCTGTGGGGCTATTTGAGATGTAGCAGAAAGAGATAAATGCCGTTGTTCTGTTCCTTCGGGTTTCCACAGACAGTTTTTGTGTCTTTCATTTAATAAACAGAAATTGTCGACTTTAGGAATGTTGTATTATTTATGATTTTCCTTATTCTTTCTACAGGGTATCTGCGGGTCCTTAAAAAGTCTTTAAAAGTCTTGAATTAGCTTTTCCAAATTTAAGGCCTTAAAAATCCTTAAAATGACAAATAATCCTTAAATACAGTTTCCAAAGGTCTTAAATTACCAAAGACCCAATAAACAAGATTCTTTTGTTTCTATAAAATTTTCATGAATTTCTAGTTAGTCTTCAGCATTTTTTGTGTATGATGTTGGCTTAAGCGGAACCGTACACATTCAGTTGGTTGTGAAAGGGGGCTATTTTTAGATGAGCACATTAGCTGGTTAAGCTAGTGGGAGCTTGCCCCATGGGGAAGTGCAAGTTTAATGGTAACTGGATGGCTAATCCCACGTTTGCGACGTGGTCAGCACTGGTTCCAGGCAATAGTTGGAAAATAAAGCTTAAATTTAATTATAAAAATAGCTTAAATTTGGTCTAAGTGGCCTTAAAAAAGGTCTTAAAAAGTCTTACATTTGGCTCCCTTAAACCTGCACATACCCTGTTTCTACAAATTACATTTGAAAGCCCCTTCCTCAGGCAAGACAGAATTTTCTCTGCAGGGCATCTAAAAGAGAAGTCTTTATAGAATATTGCTATGCCTCGGTTATCTCCTAAAAGCCCTCAAGTTTGACCAGAAGCTTTTTGTCAGATTTTCCAAAGAGAAAATATTTCAATGGGACCACCTGTTGGGTGGGGAAAAGACATACGGTAAGCTCACTCTAAAATCTAAGGAAAACATGTGTCACACACACACACACACACACACACACACACACACACACACACACACACACACACACACACACACACACACACACACACACACACACACACACAATTAAAAAATGTCATTTCAGTGAACCATACCTTCAATGTGATTGGTCAAGAACATAATTGAACTCTTCCCCAAGTGTGAAAAACCCATAATTATTTTACTGTTTGTAAATAGCTTTCTGAAGGGCCTGCGTTTAAAGAAATAGAGCTTTCATCCTCCATGACCGATGACTTAATGGCTTAGAGCACAGCCATGACGAAGGTAGACTGCTGTCATGTTAAACAGCTTCAATATACAAATAAAGAAACAAATAATAAAAGTTGGTAAAAAAAACTTCACACAGGCACTGACATTTCTGAAATGTTTGTGCTAGAATATCATGTTCACACAAACCACTGTAAGATTTTGGAAATGAGAGATTTTTAGGACAACAGCAATCCACCTTTGGAAAATGGTCTATTCAAATTGTTTTTATGAGCCGAGAAGGACCCGAATGGATCCAACCCTAAAGTGAATTGCTCATCAAAGAAAAAAAAAAACCTGTTAAAATTTCCTAAATTTCAGTGAAATTTCGTTTAGGTTGTACATTGAAACACCAAGATCGACTCACCAATAACTCTTTGTAACAAGTTCAACAGTTTAGCTAAATTTGCATCGTAACATTAGAACCTTCAGCCTGTTTGAGTAAATCACAACATCACAAGTTCCAAATCAACTCAAAACATTAACAGTTTGTGAAGTGCGATTACTCTGGCCTGATTGACATCCAGCTGTGTCTCATTCCCTGCCAGAGTTGAAGACTCTCTCTGACTCAGCCACTGTTTCCCATCCTGTCATTAGAGCAGATTCTCTGTCTCTGTTCACTGTAATTATGTCCCATCAGCTGCTCTTTCTAACTCATATCTGGCTCAATGGAAGAAACAAACTGCAACTAGAACCAGGAAAATATAAAACTGAACTTCAGAAGCAGAATAATTATGTTCTAGTTATGTGGTATGATCTCAAATTTCTTGTGATGATGACATAAGGAAATTCTTTTACTCTTTAAAAATAAACAGATTTTCCTTTGAACTTCCCCAAAAATCTTTTGTCTCAAGTTTTCAAAGCAATTTATAAGAAAATCCCAAACCTACAATCTATGAAGCCTTCAATCCTCCATGAAAACATTAGTCTTTATTCTAGCATCTTGTCAACAACTCGTGTTTTCCCAGCACTCTGCAAGTAAAAGCTTTAAAAAGAAAGATGCGATTCAATAGATTGTTCAGCCTGAGGGGAAGATCTCTATTAAGATAGTCCTGAGGGACTGCAGGGTGTAAGAGCTGCACAGATTCTGTTAGTCTGCAATAATGGAAGCAATGCAACACAGGCTGAAACAGAACTGAGAGGAAGAGGAGCAGAGCAGCCGAAGAATTAAAACCATGAAGAGTGTTCTGCTTCACAGCTTTGTTTTCTATTTAGGCACTCTTCTGTTCTGTTGATGGGTAATATATGAACAAATGACCAGATGTTTTATTTTGATTTGATTAATTAAAGTTTACAAAAGACATTTTCTCTACATGCAGCTTTTTTAATAACATTATTTTTGCTTTATTTTTAACTGTTAAAATCTTTACGATAAAAGAGATGATGATGAAAATGGTAAACTAACAATTTATTCCATGTCTTTTATTTTTTATAACTATGTATTTATTCCAAGACAACACTAGAAATCCTCGTGTCTCAGGCAGCAACGATAAACAAGACAGTAATACAGGCAAGGCCACTTTAAAGTTTGGTTTGGGATGGTGTTAATAGGAGAAATCAGGATTCCGTTGGAATATTTCTTCACTTGCATCCCTGTTAAAAAAATCACAAATCAATTTGGATTCCAGTTTAAAAGACAGTAATGAACCACTGAATAAAGCAAAGGAGCTCCACAAGGATGTGTACTCAGTACTTTGACATTTAGTCTGTTGAAACATGACTGATCTGACATGTTCTCCTCAAACCTGCTCAGTAGGGTTACTGACGATGAAAACTGTGGAAAACGTGTTAATAGGGCTTGTGTTGATTTGCCATAACTGAAATATTGTCTAATTTATTTTAACAAAATCGTTATCAATAAAGTTGTGGAATAGCATTCAAAATAAAACCCCTTACAGATTTATACTTTCATTCTCAGATCATTTGATGATCTTTTAAAATATCAAAGGCTTGTCCTAAGAATAAAATGAAAAACTCACAAAGTTTTGTAAAGAAATACAATTCTCTATTGAGGTAGTGAAAGGAATTGATTTGTGTGATATCTTTGTCATTCCATTTAAATAAATTCCAGTTAAACATGCACTTGAAACTACTTTATTCACACAAATCGACTCCACAAAAAATATTGGCCTAAAAGAAAAGTGAATATTTTTGTTCTGAAGTAAATTTGTAAAGATCCAGTTGGTGTCCTTACTATGGATAATTGTACGGTCTGAAGAAAGCACATAACAATGTTGGTGTCACTCTTTTTCATGCCTTTCACAGCAAAACACATTTTACATCTAAACAATCTCCAATATAAGCAATTTGAACAATAAGACTAGTTTCAAACACCAAATCAAGCAAAAACAATTCTGTTTGAAAGAAGTACTGAGTGGGAAATGGAGAAGAGCTCTTGTACTAGAAACAATTTTAATCTGGCAATTAAACACACAGAAACAGGAAGCTGAAAAGTGCTTCAATGCTGAAAACCAGGTTGGAGTCATTTTATCTTTAAGTGATTTTTAAAAAATTATTTTGTAGATTGAAGATAAACAGCTCAGGTAATGTTAAAATTCAGGAATCATGTGTATGCATAATTAAATAAACTCTGCATTATTGAGCATATGAAATAAACCAGGGCTTCACCGGCAGCACTGACCCCATGAGGGTAGTGCAAATACACACGATGCAAACTGAAGAAATATAACTTCCTATCCTGACTTGGATATTTATTGGAATCATGATGCAGCTGCCAATGTCTTTATTGGACTTAATTATTACAATAATAATACTTGTTTTTACAATAAAGACAACTGTAGATGTCTGTTAAATAGCTCCAAGCCGAAAATCCCCCCATTCTGTTACAGTGTTAAAACCACTGGTGTTAAAACTATGTACATGCACCAAAAACGTGAAAATGTCGAAAATTTCAAACATTTTAAAATTACTTGTATTTCATTTGCAAAGGTCTCATTTTGTTTGTACAAGTGAAAAATTAATAAAATGGAGGGGGAGAATGTCTAGGGATTGATTCTCGTATTGTTTGAGGGTTTTTGCACTTTTCACATTTATGTGTAGAATTTCTAATTCTGGTTTCACTTAACAAAGGAACTATTTTTTTTTCAAAATGTGACAATTGCCACGTGTTATGAAAACTGCTAACGGCGTGGAACACTGAAATAAATCATTTTAAAACTATTATTTCTGATTATAATTAGAGTTTTTCGTGCAGGCTGACAGATCTAAGTCACACTGTCACTTCACATTTGTTGACCCACCCATCTAGAGTTGTGACAGGGAAGGCTGTTGTTGGTTTAGCATCCAGGAAACATAAGATGATGTTTCCACTAGTAGAAGTTAAACATTAGCATTAGCAACTCCACTACTCAGCAGACCTCCTCCAGGCTTGTATTATTTGTGGGAATAAAACATCAGCGTTGCAAAGCAGAGTCTGTTGCTGTTAATCAATCCGAGGCGAGATGTCCAAATATCAGGAAATAAGACACCAACTTCATTCGTCTGAAGCTACTTTTTCCTCCAGCTGACTTCTCCATGCCGAAACTGATGCTTCTTGTCACGGCGTGTGGGCGAGGTGAGTAGAGGTGAGGCGAGGATCCAAACGCGGGGAGGAAGACAGGCAGACAGGTAGGACGTTTATCATAAACTTTAATACGAAACACGCAGGACACTGAAACAATGAACCGACACAAGACACAAAACAGAAGGGGCTTAAATACAAGAGAGCCGGGAGCTAGAGTGATTGGGAAAACGAGAGGAAGGTGGGAGCAATTAACGAGACACAAGGCTGAACCAAACGGGGAGACAGGACAGGGTGTGACACTTCTGTTATATATATATATATATAGAATTATAAAGCATCTAATAAAACAATAACAATAAAGTTTTAAGTATCAGGCATGACATTATAGCAGCAGCTTTTATGCCCCACCTGAGAGTAAATCTGTAAGGCTGGTCACCAGCACTCGGACATCAATTATGTTTGCTTCACAGCCAGACAGGACACGAAAATAAATAAATAAAAACAACAGGAGATGGAGGGGGAGAGAGCAAAAAGGGCTCAGCCAGAGAAACACAGAGTGACCGGACTGAAGTTTTTGAGCTAAACTGCAGGAAAAATGTGGGTGTTAAACCTCCTCATTAGAAAAGTTGTAACACCCACATCCCCAGGGGCGGAGCTTGATATGTGCAACATGTGCGGCCAAACAGGGCGGCAGTCTGCAGGGGGCGGCATTTAATTTCCTTTTTTTTTTTTGAATTTTCTAAAAAAATATATTTTTTTAGCATCAACCAATACATAAACAAAACATAGAAATCGCATGTTCTTAATAATAATATTGATGATAATAATAATATTTCTGTAATAAAAGCACAACAAAGTCATTGTTTGCGTTTATATTGTGATTTTATTGCGCCCCCTTGTGTTCGCCGTTCCTCTGTGGATGCAGGGTGGGATAGTGCGCTCTATAGCGCCCTTCATCAGGTGAGGGCAGAGGGATCTCGGAGAATGATGGTGGAGGGATACAGGTACCGTTTGACATATCACCACTCACAAACATAATGGAGAAGAAACGGTCGAAGCCATCTGGTGCCCAATTTAGGAAAAAAAAAAAAGAAGATAAGAGGAGGAGAAACGAGGAAAAGATGCAGGTCTTTATTATTTAGTTGGTATTTTTCCCGCCTGTCCCCCAACTTATTGATTAACTAACTTCTAATCTGTACGTTTTGCATGGTGCTATGATGATCCTTTCAAATGTCTTTTGCTAGCTTTTTACGTTGCATGTATTTAGAACTACTTCCAACCGCTAGCTTTTTCTTTGTCAAATGAGCTTTTATGAAAAGCTAAGAGTGGGAAAACCGAAAGGCTGATAACCAAACGCTATCAAATTAAAACGAGTCTTCGAGAATTTTGCTGAAATACATTGATATTAGTTTTGATCATTCACCACGGCAGGTTGTCCTGCTTTCTTGCGCCATTCGCCTTTCTTTTTGGAATCGGGAAATTAGCTATTACCCCATGGAAAACGGAGCGGCAGCGGACCGCTGGAGGTGCCCTGCTGGTAAGATCCCGTTTAAACTGTAAACTGCCATAAAATAAAAACTATAATAGCTAGAGCGGACTTTTTTTTAGCTGAAAGTTGAGACTCTCGCCTTTCAGCACATCTGTACTGTACAAGTCGGTGATGTCATCATGCTACGTTAAGTGTGCAGCACACTGCGGCTATGTTAAAAACTCACAGTGACCAAGAAGCAGCGCAGGAGAGTTGAAGAATTTAACCAGTTAAAATGGATTCATGGATATTTAATCAATAGTCGTGGCTCCTCTTGTCATTTAGTTTTTTGTCTGTCGGAGACATTTGCTGAATAAGGAAATAAAAACTTAAAATGACAAAAAAATGAGGGAAAACACTTGTTTTGTATCTTATTAATTATTAATGATTAATTGATTGTTGGTGTTTTAACTTTTGGTAAAGGAAAACACACAATGTCCAGGCAGCCCCAGTCTGGAGAAGTGATGGTGACATCAGCCGTTAAAAATAAATAATACTCTGAGGTTTTTATGAATACTTTGTACTTTTACTTGAGTATTTCTCTAACACCAGTACTTTTACTTGTAAATGAGTAATATTTTAGCAATGTAACAGTACTTGCACTTGAGTACAGATTTTCAGAATTCTTTCCACCACTGCTGAAAACTGTAAATGCTCATTGTAACATGTTAATTAAAATGCTAAAGCAACAGACGTGACATGAAGATTGTATTGTTTGTTTTATGCAACATCAGGAGCCCTACACAGATATTTTGGGATGACATCAGCTGCCACTGAGGAACAGCCAGCTACCTCCACTGCTCATACCAGTAGGCCAGTATTTGAACTCGAGGAGGGACAGTCTGCTGGCACCACATCTCCCCAGGAAGATACTTTAGGTGGGTTTTGCACATGTGTGTGTGTCCAGCAAACATTTAGCTATAGACATTTAAATAGTATTTTCACAGAATATGGGAATTGTTCCATATAGCAATGTGGTGAGTTATGCTTCCATTTTCTGTCAATAGAGAGACCTACCAGTATATGTGAACTTGATGAGGGACAGCCAGCTGCCACGTCTCCCCAACAAGATATGTCAGGTAAGTTTTGCACAAGTATGTGTGTGTGTGTGTGTGTGTGTGTGTGTGTGTGTGTTTGTGTCCTGCAAACAGTAGAGAAATTTGAATGTCACATATTGTATTTTAATAGAATATGTGACATGGTCCACATAGCAATGTGTTGAGTTACGCTTCTGTTTTCTGTCAATAGAGAAGCTTGAACGATCAACCAATGAGTCCCACTGAAGGTGATGATGAGCCTCTTTCTTCAGACCCAGCCAAGTGGCCATCACCAATTACCGACAGCAAACACACAGAGCTAGTTCGAAGAGGACCTACTAAGGTGCCAACTACTTTCATATTTCCCAGGAATGAAGGCGATGGCAGGTGTTGTCATCATCACTATTTCAGTAGAACTTTGACAAGTGGTGAGAAGGTGGCCAGGAGCTGGATGTTGTATTCAGTTAGCAAACGTTGTTATATATAATACACTCCACGCAATTTGAAACAAAGTTGTAGGTGTAATTTTTTTGTCTTGTGTGTGTGTGTGTGTGTGTGGGGGGGGGGGTCACAGGGGGATCTCGCACAGGGCACCATTTAGGCCAGCTCCGCCTCTGCACATCCCCCATGGGTGCAAAGTCCATGCTTCTAGACTTTTTTTCCCCCTGAGTATGACTTACAAGACTTTCATTCTTACTAGAAACCACTGCAAATACATTGATTAAATGAATGTTCTGCACCTTTAAACTTGATAAAAGTGTGCATCCTACATCAGAAGCTGCGCCCAGGTAAAATGTATCATTGCAGCTTCCTTCTGAGCAAACAAAAGAAAATGTATTCTGATGAGGCAGGCAAACCTCTCTGCTGGCCCGACAGAACACCATAATTTTTGTTCTGAAAGTGTAATCAAAGCTGCTGGATTGGCTTTGAATTTGCTGCACAGAATACATGTAAATTGAAAACATGGTGAAGCTGGACTCTGAATATAAAAGAACATTTGGTGAGTTTTATTATTGCTGTGATAGATTTAAAACATGATTTATGTAAATAATTCACTTTAATGTTTATTTTTGCTCATTTATTTTGGTGGAATGTATTTAATGTGTGGGTTGTGTTGAGTTTGACTGCGTGCATGAGAAAAGGACCCTGTGATATGAGCTGAACTTTTTCTGTTTGTCAGTGAATGAGTGAGTGGTTTATTGACACATAAACTTACTTACTTCAGCAAAAAATATAGTTTTACTTTCCACAACTTTCTTGCAGACCTCACAGCCAAAAGCAAAAATGTAACACGTCTGATTTATTATCCTCCACCCCCCAAAAGACAAAGGTGAAGACAGGCAGCTAAGAGTAATATTAGCACAGATGAAAAATGACCCACATGACAACCTTCAAGTCAACAGACAGAAAAAGACAATGTAAGAAGGGAAAACCTTCCTACGGGAGTAGAGGAAACAAAATAGGAGCTGCTACAATCAAAGGTTAACAGAACATCAATGATTTTAAACAAATATGAGTTTTTTTATTTAGATGACTCTAATGGACCCAGATGACTGTCACATAAGAGTCAAAGGTGCTAATAACTTACGACAGAAAATAATTAGCAAGTTTTAGAATTCCTAGGGGCTTTCCTGTGAGGGTTTACATTCTAGTAGCAGGTCAGGATCATTCCATCGGGACCACGCATTCGGTGCGTTGGGATGCGGTGTCAGAAAAATGCATTATGGTCTAGACCGGCTGATGTCGAACCAAACTGGACCACTCCTGATTGAGCTAAGGTAAGAAATGGTAAGAAAGCTAAATTTCTCTGCATCCACATGACATCCCAAATTAGCTGAGCTGTGACC
>SSNQ01033837.1:39385-63837 GCA_006942095.1 Nothobranchius kuhntae | reverse complement strand
TGTCTGGTCGGAATTACAAAGCATTCAACAACAATAACAATAAAGTTTAAAAAAAAAAAAAAAAATTGTTTTTGGATGGTAAAAGGTGCAGGGGTCAAAACTTAACTTTGGGAAAGGGGGGGGGCATGCCCCCCCCCCAAAAAATTACGTCCATGAATCGAGTACTCTAATAAATGACCCTTTTGTGTTTGTAAACCATTATATCAAACAGCATGTTATAAAACGTGAAAGACCTCTTAAAATGAACAAGCGGTTGCCAGTTATTCTTCAAGTTTTATTAAAAATTAGTTTTCAAAACTTCAGCACTTCAACTTTACTTCACAGTAAACAAACGCCTGAGCAAAACATAAGTAAACAACCTGAGCCCATTTTCCCCTCGTGTGAGAATCTACGAGCCCGGCGAGCCAGACAGAAACTAGGAGGATAACTGTTGAAGTAGCGCTGCGAGCGGCTGCGGCCCAAACAGCACCAGAACCGCTCACGGCGCATGCGCAAACATGTCTCGCCAGCTGTTTCCCTATTAACACACGTCCGCTTTAATTTCTACACTTTTTTTCTCACACACTAACGAGGATTGTCGAAAGCATGTTTGCCGTGGTTATGTCCAATTATACTGATCACAAAACATTTATTTACTGTTTCCGTTTCCCTCCATAAATACCTGCGTCCTCCTGCAGCGATCCGAGGGACAACAGACATCAATAACAACACAGTAAAAAGTCCGACATGTTGTGTAAAAACTGCTATTTTTAGCACATATTTAGGTCCGATGTGTTGCTAGCAGACGCACCGTGTGAGCTGAAACTGAGCGCTACAAACGAAAAAGTCGCACAGTGTTCGCAGAATGTATAGCGGACCTCCGAGTCCGCTTGCAGAAGTGACTTGTGGCTTTTTCCTGGTCAGGTGCTGCAGCATTGAGGAATATGGTGTGGTAGGCTAAATCCATTTTACAGTATTTACACTGGACTACGTTTTCAGTCTTACGACGTGAAAAATGGTCCCACACCTTTGGCATTTTCTGTCTTTTTCGCACTCCACCGGGTCCACGTTGTCCACCATGGCTTAAGAGAAACTTAAGTTATATTCACTACTCGTGTGTGCATTCAGTGCAGTGTGTATGTGCGTCACTTATTTCAGTCCGGGTGAAACATGATCCCGGGCGATTGCAAAGCCATGAATTAATTAAACATGAATTAAACGAAGCCTCGAAGCAGAGAATTTGACTCGAGGCATTTTTGCACTCGAATTATTCGAGGTACTCGAGGAATCGTTTCAGCCCGAGGAAAGAAGTAGCATTTTTGGGAGTCATCATCGATGAAAAAATGTCTTGTTTTGGAAGCCACATATAAACAGTGTCAAATCTAAAATAGCAACTTTTTGTTGCTTCCAACTTCCAGTTGACCGGAATCCAAGACTCATGATTGGCTGATCAGACATAGCCTGTCATTGGCTCTTTGGGAAGGAAGCTAGAATTGGGACAAAATGTTTTGTACTTGTAGACTTGAGTTTTGAAACTGTAGACTGAGATGTGAGTTTTGAGAGTTGTGATTTGAAACTTGTACATCGATTGTTTTCTGCAAGTTATAAAATGAAAGTTTCACGTTACTTACCAAATGTTACGTGTTACAACATGAGAATTACAAGTTACAAATTGGAAGTTACAGTTACAAGACATGTTACAGGTTACAAAGCTTGGTACAAGTTACATGTAATATTATCCCAATCCTAATTTATTACATACATTTTGGGCTGTGAAAAGTAAGAACACTCTACGACACACCTATGCCACCGTGGACATATCATCCTTCACTCTTATCTCCACCAGACACAAGAGCTTCTGATCAGAAAAGCATGGTGCAGATTTTTACTGCGCAGGACTGCATTGCTGAAACGGAGTCAACGAGCGTAGTATAGGAACATGATGGCAGAACTGTTACAGCGTGGTTTGAAACCAGCTTTGTGGTATCTATTTCGATACCACCATATTGATCCTAGTTGATGAGCAGCGTTGACAAAGCACCAAAGTATGTTGAGGAAAATCCCAGATCTGGTGCTGTGTGAAGGATGGGTGGATGGGTAGACTTTGGCCTTGTTTAGAGCTACTTCTGCAGAGCTGATTAATGCCCCCTCTACTATTTCGGGTGACTAATTATTTGTGTTTTGTGTAGATGATATAAGCTGTTTTTCCATAATCAGTTCACTGTTACCATTTTCCTGGTTTGGGCCACATACATGCTAATAATAATAATAACTAATTAATCGCACAATTTTCTGCATTTAAATGTGATTAACTCATTCACTGCCAGCCATTTCCTGATCAGTAAAGCCCTTTGCTGCCAGCGTTTTTCAGCATTTTTACTGTTTTTTTAAGAGTCACAGAATGCTGCGCGCTACGATGATGTCATCACCAAAACTACCAAAACAAAGCGGAGACTCACCTCTTACATCAGGAAGAATCGAGCGTTATCCGTTCTTTCATAATTCGTTGTTGAATTGTGATCAACAGAAGCTTTTCCGGTTCACGCCTCACTTTTTTTACAGCAGCGGCCCAAAACGATCTCCTAACACATGGAGACAGGAAAATGCATGATTGCAGCCAAAAATAGGTTTGGGGTATTTTTCATGAGCAAATAACAATATCACATGGTAAAAAGCTTCCACCGTGGATTTTCCATGTTATGGCCCCTTTAAGATATTGTAAGACAACAGTATCAAGTGGAAAATAAAAAAGATCAGAAAAATAGCTGAAAACTTGACTGGAAATACAGATTCAGACATTCCCAACCTGAAATCACCTTTGCATTGTGTTTAAAACAATCTTTGTGTAAATAATTGTATTCCTCCAGCTGTTAACTCACCGACAGACTTGCATACAATTTATTTCCTATGCATAGAAGAAGTTGTCACATTCAAGCTGTTGAGTCTTAGCAGAGATGGTGCTTCACAGGCCTGAGGTGAGGACCAGATGGTGTCAAATGTTGGTTCTGATGTGTTCCTCCTCCAATGTTGAACACGTCCGACTTGGTTGTCATGTAACTATTGTCACTGGTTGCCATGGTAACAGTCTAGTTGTGAGTGTGTGAGAAAACAAACAGCTTCCTCTATTCGTTTGTGTTTTCTCAGTCTGCATGTTGGTGAGGTCTTGCCACACTGAAGCTGACATCACTAGTGAAGAGAAGATTGATGTTCTGCCACATTTGTGCGCTAGTGGTAAGCGCTCACTTTTTTCTGACACTGTAAGTGGGGTATGGGGTTAAAGGAGATGTCCGTGGAGCTTTGCTGGAGTTTGTTTGTAAGCAGCTATTCCAACTACAAAAGAGCTGTAGTGGTAGAATCAGTGGAGGAGGATCCTTGTTCTATTCCGAATGGAATTCCTGCAGCTTGGGAAAAGACATGATAAATGAAAAATGACCTGCACTTGATAGTACCTGTCAGAGTCAGAGGACTCGAAAGCACTTTACACTGCAGTGTATCATTCATCCATTCACATGCTGATGGTAATGAGCTACGATGTAGCCACAGCTGCCCTGGGGCGCACTGACAGAGGCGAGGCTGCCGAGCACAGGCGCCACCGGTCCCTCCGACCACCACCAGCAGGCAAGGTGGGTTAAGTGTCTTGCCCAAGGACACAACAGCAGAATTCTCTGTCCGGGGCCAGGATTGAACCTGCAACCTTCCGATTACTGGACAACCCGCTCAACCTCCTGAGCTATTCCTGCCCCAATGATAACCCTAAACCAGTGTTTCCCAATTCCAGTCCTCAGGACCCCTGCTCCTTGTGTTTTCCAAGTTACCCTTTCAAACACCAGTGTTTCCCTGCTGCCACACACCTGACTTAAATGAATAAAAGATTAACAGGTGTCTGCAGCACTTGATGTCCTCCTGAAACAGTGACATGGAAAACATGCAGAGCAGGGGATCCTGAGGACCAGCGTTTAAACCAACCAATGGTCGGGATGAGAGAAATGTTGAGCTCTTTTGTTGGAGTGAGATGATTTGCTGACTGTCCTTACCAAAGGCTTTGGCTTAGATGAAGAACACCGAGCATGAAGTCATGGCGCAGCACCACAGTTGAACCTATGTTACCCCCAAATTCCACCACCTCCGCTCCGGTCCGCCCCCGCCTTCCGCAGCCGCTCGCTTCCGAACTCAATTTTTACTGCTACCCGCTCTACAACGGCTCTGCTCCGGTGCGGAGACCTGAGGTGCGCAAACAAGCATGCGCGGGATTTTCGAGATCTTGCGATACAGTCCGAGCAATAAACGCGGAAGTTAGATCCAAACACCCGTTGTGTGGGAGAAGCATCGGCATGAACTGTTTAATCTGCCCATCATGTGTGTTGAGAGATCAGCAGTGTTTGGATCAACAAAGGGTGACTACTTTGATAGTGGAAACTGTATTTATGGCTTACTTTTGTGCATTTAAACTTCAGCCGCCATTGCTAGTTGTTAAAAGTTGTTAAACCTGTACATATGAAACAAAAAATGCTTTTTGTTTATCGATTTATTGTGAAAAACGGAAGTTGTGCTTGCTCCTTTTCCTGTTGGGCGGTTGTGATTTCTGTCCATTCACTGCGGAGGTGCTCCGGCGTCCGGCAAAAATAGGATTGATTCTATTTTTGCCGGACGCCGGAACAGAGGGCGGCGCCCTGCGCCGCACTGCCGGAGCACGGCCGCAGTAGTGGAATAGCTCTGATTGACTACAACGGGACCGATTTTGCTCTGGCGTTCGTGTCTGAGCGGAGCGGAGGTAGTGGAATTTGGGGGTCAGGGAAACTGTATTAGCTACTGGCACAGTAAAGAGCTAAAAGCTGTAAAGCAGGTGGAGACCTTCCCTTAGGGCACCTACCCATCCTAGAGAACTTTTACCCCCTTTCATCGCTGGCAATGAGTGACGAGGTAATAAATTAGAATAGTATTTATTGATCCCATAGTGGGTAATTTCACTTGCTACAGCCGCACATACACTTAGATAAAGGGAAGAAGAAAAATGATTAGATTACAGGTAAACACACAAAGGCAATAAGCTATTATTGTAACCTTCAACCACTAAAAACAACAAATAAAAAGCAAACGTTGGTTCCAGAACTATGCAGCATAATGGACACAGTCAATTTATGTAAATCAGGTATTGCACAAGTATTGAAAACATAATAAATATTGCATTGGTGTTATTGTGTAACAGGATAATGCCAGTACCAGTCAAACTGAGGAGTTCTACACTCTTACTGAGGCGGGGATGAATGACCTACGGTTGTTTTATATCTGGGGTGCCAGTCTGCCTCTGAAGGAGCTGTCCATGGTCTCCACAGTGGACTGCAGTGGGTGGGAGGGGTTTTCCAAGATGGAGGTCATCTTTTCTAGCATCCTCCTTTCATACACATCCTTAACTGAATCTAGTTGGCAGCCCAGAACAGAGCAAGCTTTGTTAACTAGCTTGTTCAGTCTCTTGATGTCTCGGTCAGAGCTGCCTGAAGCCCAACAGACCACAGCAGAGTGGATAACAGAGCCAACCACTGAGTGATTAGATCTTAGCAGATGGGAATTAACTCTAAAGGACCTCAGCCTCCTCAGCAGAGCTCTCTGTTGGCTCCGTTAACTCACTCGCTGCTTTTAACCGTAAGCTAGGACTCGGGCATCAGGAAGAAAACTAAGACCAAGCTCATTCTATAGGCTGAGATACAAACTCAATCACCCAATCACAAAATCACTCATAATTAGTGTCCCCCAATCACAAAACCATGCGTAAATAGTTGCTAGGTATTGACAGGGAAAACTTTCTGCTTCAGGAAGTGTGCTTGATGCTGCCTCCAGGTGGACAAAGTCATGAAGGACACCCGCTGGATTAGAAAACCCTCTAATGTTCCCCTGTGGGTTATTTTGAGGCTTAGCATACATAAACTATGGCTTTTGGTCATGACGACTTTCTTGTAAGTATATGTATATAATGTAAATATTTGTATATAATTTTATGGCTTGCTAAACTGATCCTGTCTTCTGCTGGACATTTATGGAAGTAGCAGAGGTAGACAGAAAGTGTGGAACGCCATTTTCAGCATAACAGTAAGTTTTCCTGAGACACGCCTTGCATTTTGATGCAAAAAAATACAATTTAACAGTTGTTTGCTACATTTGGCCTTTTTTGTGTTTTACTCACACCCGATAGTTTAAAGGGACATTATGGAAGTGTGACAGCCAAAACATGTATAGAAATAATAAATGTCTTCTTCATACATTCTCCTGCAGTGCCCTGGTCCTGTAGAATGAGCCCTGGCGTTTTTACTGTGATTGTCTGTTTTTCTGTAAAATCACAGAAAAAGAGAGATGCTCGGGTCGAGCAGGCTGCTTCATGCGCGTTCACGCTCAGGCATAGCCCGTAGCATTTGCTATCCGTAGCTTTAGCAGCAGAGAGAGAGGCAGTGCCACTTTGTCCCTTTTCCTAACGCCTAGTGACAAAGCTAGCTACATTTTTTTTTTTTTTTTTTTTTTTTTTTTTACCGTGTCCTGTCTGGCTGTGAAGCAAGCAGAATTGATGTCTGAATGCTGGTGACAAGCCTTACAGATTTATTCTCAGGTGGAGCATCAAAGCGTTTGCTTTTAATGTCACGCCTGATACTTAAAACTTTATTGTTATTGTTTATGAATGCTTTGTAATTCCAACCAGACACGGAGACAGAGGTGAAAGAGAAAGGAAAAGAAAAGATGGGGAGAGAGAGGGGGGGGGGGTGTTCCACAAAAATAAACAATGAACAAGAGTCTGCTTCTAGACCTGCAGAAAGACAAAAAAAAGCAAAAGGAAGAAAAAAAAGGGACACAACAACAATACAACAAGATCAAGCTATCACTGCGTCAACTTGCTGAGGAAATATAAAATCAACATTGTTTAACTGAAGAATCACGATAATAAATCACAGTGCATTAAGTGCCCACCATAGTCTTAAGACCTGTGTTTAACATGCCCAAGCCCATACTTTTGAGAGCACCATGTGAGCACCTGTGTGTGTACACGCGCTTGTTTATGTAAGGTTTCTCTATAGGAGCGTCCAACAGAGAGTGTGAGGGACCACAGATCCGCCCCCCAAAGATGCGCAGGAGACGGGGGGAGCTCCAAGTCCCAGCTAGCTACATTTCTGAGGACCCTTAGCTACTTTCTGTAGAACTTTCTTCTAGATATTTCCTGCAAATTAGCAACAAAATAGCCATTTTCACTCCGAACCGTTCTTTGGTTTGACGTTGTTTCAGCTGTCATCAAGGATATAAATGTTACAGATGCTATGAATGTTACTAGATGGTAGCTCACCTTGTAAGATGTCTGATTCCCATTCAGTAAGATCTGGGTTCGACTTTTGGTGGAACCATAGTTCATTTAGTTTATTTTTCACATTAATGTTATATTTGTTTTACAGTAAGATGCCCAAATTTTTATTTGAGACTCGCCGAACGGCATTGAATTCACAAATAAAAAAGATGTGGGTTCAACTTTCATTTTGGAACAATTTTTCAAGCAAGGGAATTCAATTCAATTCAATTCAAATTCAATTCAAAAATACTTTATTAATCCCAGAGGGAAATTGATTAATCCCAGAGGGAAATTGATGGGAATGATCTGAGCATGCAGGAGGACTGACCCATCATAAACCTTTGTCGGCTGTGCTGAAGAGAAAGGTACAGAACCTAATTATTTAATTAATTAGCTGCACGTTCTCCTGTCCTCTGCCCTCCGACACTCACACACACACACACACACACACACACACACACACACACAGGACTGTCTCAGCTATTTTCGTTAAGGAGTGTGCACGTACAGCATGCGCGCCTCGTGCACGAGCCTACTATTGAAGCTGCCGTTACGCTTTTGGCCTGAGGGGGCAATCGTGAGCATAAAAATTCAAAACTCCGTAAAGTCCCTTTAATTCTGAGTGCTGAACATGGATAGTTACAAATGTTTGTGTCACGTGGTGAGCCAGGAGGAGGTTAGGACCCAAAGATGCAGAGATTCCAGATGACACAGGGTTGGTAGAAATAACGTAAGTCCAAAAAAGGCAGGGAGCCAAAACCAAAAATCAAAAAGTCCCAATAACAAAACCTAGAGATATCCAAAAACAAAGAAACCTCGGGGGGTGGACTGCTGGCGGTTGTGAGTGGGGCCTCTTGGAGGTCTTGGCGGTGGCCATGGGTTACTGCTCGGTGGCTGCATGGCCCCTGGGCGGGTCTGGGTGGGGGACTGGGGGCTTTGGGTGTGGGGGTGACCGGCCCCATGGGGGATCTGGGCGGGGCCTTGAGGGTCGGGTCCTGACATGTATGCTGCCGGGGAGAAGGCGGGAACATGCAGCAGTGCCTGACTTGGGTTCAGGGGCCTCAGGTAGACCTTGGCTCCTCTGCTGTCCCATCACAGGAGAGGGGGAAGTCCAGGAGGGGGAGGACCCAACCTTATCTGGATGTCCTATGTCTTTTATAGTCCGTAAGTTGTGCAAATGCAGAGATGGGCATAGATATTCTGCTGGGGTGGGGCTGGGTTGGTGCCCTCGGACTCCGTGAGGCTCTGTGATGCTGCTGCTTTGGGCCCTGGCAGGATGGGCTGGGGTCTCCGTGCTCTGGGTGGCATTTTGACACAGAGGTGCCTATTGGGGCCAGTGGGGGAGCTGGCTCCCTGGAAGGCTAAGCCCAACCAGCTATTCCTCCCCATCCCCACATATTTTTCTCCTCCTGCTCCCTCACATCATCACACAAACATGCACATAGGACCTTGGGGGTGGACAAGTCAGGGAGTGCGGGTATGGACTCCATTTCCGCATTCCTGTGGCAACCTGCCCCCCAATTTTATTTGCACCTTACACACTTCCACTGACGACATTCCACACAAACACACACTTAGGGCCTTGGGAGTGAGCACATTCAACGGCACTTGGCAGGGGGATTTCTCAGCCTCATCCGGAGTGCCGGTGCCCACTTCCAATTTTAAACCGCACTTAGACACTGAGGGCTGTGGGTACAAGTGGGGTGGTGCGGTGGCATCAGCTGGCATATGCTGGACGATGCCCGCACTGCCCGCTCACCACAGCCATGGAATACACCTCATCAGCACTCACTGACACCATATTGGAGCAGGCGGAGGGAGACTAGGGGTCTTAGCACACCTCTGTTGTTGCTTGGCTTCCTGGGGCTGGAGGCTAGGAGGGAGATCTGGCCGTCTGGTTGGGGTCTGGGGTGGTGGGTTGCTGTGCTCAGCGTTGGGCGGGGGAGCCTGCTCATCAGCACCCCAGCAGAAAGGGTCAAACTCTGGTTACCGGTGATGGTTGTAACTAGTGGTGTGCATCTCTACCTGCCTAACGATTCGATTTGAGTCTGGAATGCATCACTTAATAAAAGCAGTAGAATAGTTTTCAATTTCATTTTGATTTCGAAATCCCTGAAAAACAGAACATTCATCTATTAACTATAGTGAGCAATAATGTTTAAAGTGTGCTGCCTATAATTACTTAAATAATATAAGAAATAATGTTTTCGGTAGAGCAGCTTTAAGATAGAATATTACTGAACTTAAACATAGTAAACAAATACTGTGTTAAGTGATTCTTTCACATCCAGGATCCCAAAACCCAAATTAGCCCAGACATCCGATTTAAATGTAACGGGTACATCTTTGATTACTGGTAATGTTGGCCCTGTATCCCTGTCCGCCTTTTCTGTTTAAAACTGGCGCTACGGCAACGCAGTGCACACGTCATTGCAACTCTGCCCCCAGAAGTAATTGTAAAACCTCAAAACTTTCCATGCTTTCGTTCTTTTTTAAAACACAGAAACGGTTTTGTTACCTGTTATTGACGCTACGTTTCGCCGACGGCTGCCGGCTTCTTCAGGCTGACGCTGATGGTGGCGCGTCACTTCCTTCTCCGTTTATCTGAGAAGGAAGCCTGTCTGCCAGCTGTCTGCCGGCTTGTGGAGCTCTCGGGAGACCTCTGTGTTCCACCCGGTTCTCCCCAGCAGTCAACCCGGCGCATCTCTGACTCAGAAGCTCCGGTGTTGTGCACAGTTAACTCCGGTTGTAGCTAGGTAGTTACCTCTGTTTCTTAGCTCCCACCTCCACGTTAGCTTTGGGTTAGCTTTTAGCTACATCGCTTCAGTTCAACAGGTGTCGTCATTTGATCCCAGCCTTACAGCCCCACCCTCAGCTCCACCTCTTTTCCCTTTTGTGGAATTGTCTGGGCTTGACGGAACCTGTGTTCCACAAAGATAAACAACCAATGATGAACAAGAGTCTGCTTCTAGACCTGCAGAAAAAGAAAAACGACATTCAACAATACAAAAGGAGCAAGCTATCACTGCGTCAACCTGATGAGGAAATATAAAATCAACATTGTTTAACTGAACAATCACACAACAGCACTTCTTCAATGTTAGTAAAAGCCATCTGTTCTTCTCCACCTCCTTCTTCATCTGAAACTGTTTCACTTTTGCTTTGGTACGCTCTTTTTTTTTGTTGCTGTGTTAGAAACATCTTTATGGTGGGTTAACCAGCATTTCTAGCCGTGGTTAATAGTCACACTGGTTCATCCTTGCAACCCTAGTCCCAAATATGAGTGTTTTTGTTCTCCAAACACAACCAAAACTACAATCTTACATTTTACATTTAAAATATTCATAAATTAAAATAAAATAATACTTGATTTCTACTTTGTTCTAGAAGAGCATCTGGCCCTCACGGTGTCTGCTGGAAAACTCCGGCCCTTGAACAAATTTAGTTGAAGACCCATGATCTAAGAGTCTGCCCATATCCGTGTGCAGCAGTTAAAGAGTTTCCACACAATTAAACCAACTCACCAGTATCACACTAGGATTAAAAACATATAACACTATCACAGGAAGTCAAGCTATGGAGATTAACTTGATTTCCTGGTGAGATTTTTCTTTTGCGGATTTCCATTTTTATCAATAACAATTTCTGATGTCAGAGAGGATAAGCAACATAAACAACAAGAGCAAAAACAATGCACAAACATCAAAAGGTGAAGTTTAAATCATCCTGATCTTTATTAAATGTTATTATCTTGTAGGGCTCTGCAGTTCATCAGATTAGTAATTCACTTGTGATCCCAAGCAATCACTAAAATAAAAGACATGAAAAGAATGAGTCGGGTTCCATTTTGTGAGCATACTTTTATTTGATCTTGCTTTCTAAATGTGGCACATTTCCTCTCCTTCAGAAAGCTAAGCCCCATGCACATGACAGTTATGTTAAAGGTAATGCGAGCATTCTTATCTTCTGGGTGGATCAACTAAACCATTGATCTGCATAACTGTCAATCATTCTGGTGAAGCTGTTTCGCATGGCCGTTATGCGTGCTCGCTCTTAACTCGCTCCCCACAGACACCACTCCTGCTAGTTTCCTGCTCACCTGGTTTGATAAATTTCAGCTTGCTATTTGGAGAAACACATTTCAGATTACTGCTAGAAGTAGCGAGTTCAAGGCCGGCAGCTACTTGTAAACACAGCATGTTTTCCCTGAAAATCAGAAAAAATGCTTGCATTACCTTTGACAAAAATGTTAAGGTTCGCTAAATAAAGCCAAAAAGCAACACGTCAAGATTTCTGCCTCCATCACCCAAAATTATTCCATATCCCCCCTTGTGTTTTTTGTGGCGCTAAAACTCGCCCTCCATGCACGTGTGTACTTAACATGTTTTCATACACGTGTGTACTTAGCATGTTCTCATGCACAAATGTACTTAGCATGTTCTCATGCACGTATGTACTTAGCATGTTCTCGTGCACGTGTATACTTAGCATGCTTTCATACACGTGTGTACTTAGCATGTTCTCATGTATGAATGTACTTAGCATGTTCTCATGCACAAATGCACTTAGCATGTTCTCATGTACGAATGTTCTTAGCATGTTCTCATGCACGTGTGTACTTAGCATGTTCTCATTCGTGTGTGTACTTAGCATGTTCTCATGCACAAATGTACTTAGCATGTTCTCATGCACGAATGTTCTTAGCATGTTCTCATGCGCGTGTGTACTTAGCATGTTCTCATTCATGTGTGTACTTAGCATGTTCTCATTCGTGTGTGTACTTAGCATGTTCTCATTCATGAGTGTACTTAGCATGTTCTCATGCACGAATGTACTTAGCATGTTCTCATGCGCGTGTGTACTTAGCATGTTCTCATTCATGTGTGTACTTAGCATGTTCTCATTCATGAGTGTACTTAGCATGTTCTCATGCACGAATGTTCTTAGCATGTTCTCATGCGCGTGTGTACTTAGCATGTTCTCATTCATGTGTGTACTTAGCATGTTCTCATTCGTGTGTGTACTTAGCATGTTCTCATTCATGAGTGTACTTAGCATGTTCTCATGCACGAATGTACTTAGCATGTTCTCATGCATGTATTTACTTAGCATATTTTCATGCACATGTGTACTTAGCATGTTCTCATGTACGTGTGTTCTCAGCATGTTTTCATGCACGAGTGTAGTTATGTTCTCATGCACATGTGTACTTAGCATGTTCTCATGCACGTGTGCACTTAGAATGTTCTCATGCACGTGTGTACTAAACATTTTCTCATTCATGAGTGTACTTTGCTTCAGGGGTGTCAAATTACCACGTTAATTGTGATTACGTATCATATTACAGCCATACTTAGTGTAGTTTTTAAAAATTGTGTTAGTCTAATAATCTTTAATCTATAACTTTTGTGCATACTGGCTTCTGTTGTAGTGGGGTTGTCAAGATGAGATATAAAAAATATATATGAGTGTTTGGTCTTATGAATGGGAATTTTGCATTCCATAAATGCCCCATGCGTGGTCTCTGCCACTAATAAAATCTGTTTTCATTTAAAACTACCAATAATAAAAGAAAGTGAACTCAGATCTTGAAAAATACTCCAGTGTACTCTGCAGAGAATCCATGCTCAGGCTGCCACTTCATGTTCTTATTTTGAAGGGCTAGTCTGTTTTCACCTGAAGAGTAAATGTCATTGCAAAGTGTTTCTAAACTCAAGGAATTATTCTGTTAATTAATCATGATTCTCTTATCCATAACTGAGCAGTGCTTCTGTTTTTCCACTCTGGCGCTAACTCAGGATCTGTTTCTGTTCTCTAGGACCCAGGGTGACGTGTAGAGCCATCCACAGAGGAAATAACCTCAACTGATCCAACTGCTTACCTCTGCTTTGCCACTCTGATAGAGAACCAATCAGCCCCCCCCCCACCCCCACCCCCACCCCACCTCAGCTCCCCCAGATCATCCCCTAAATCCTCCAGTTGCCTCCCTTTCCTCCACTGGTCCACCTCTTTCTGAGTCTACCTAAAGGTCTGAGTCCATGGCAGTGCCTAGTGCCAACGAGTTTCACTGGCAGAGCTTGGCACGACTGTCCAGTGGGCGTGTCTACCACACTTTGTGTGAGGTGGGGGGGCAGATGTACCTGCTTGGGGGCTGTGATTCAGCAGGAAGGCCATGCCCTGGGTTGGAGCTCTATTCTCCCGAGGTATGTAACAGCAAGGTTACCCGTGTTTCTCTGTCATGTTTCCAGGAATGAGCTTGCTGTGACATGAAGCCATGAGTGTAAACTGGGTTGTACTGGTCTCTGTTTGTGGGTACTATGGGAACTGATGTTTTCACAGTTTTTTAAGCTGAAACTTTCAAATTTCTGAAACTCCGGGCCACCGTACCCCATTTGGGTTAAACACTACGGCGTACATTTTAGGACATCCTCGGATGTCAGACTTCTGCTGAAACAGCAGGTATCATTAGAAACCACATCAGGTCTCAGATAAATGAGAAGCTTGTTGCACTTGGCGCTGATAAACATATAAAACTAACCAGTGAAGTAAATGTTTTTGGCTGATAAGTACACTAAAAGCAACATATTTTCAGAATAAACAACAATTGTAAGGTTTTTGTTTGAACACCCTTCTTTAATTTGGAACAGGTGAAAACAAGTTACTCGCGTTGTACTTTTCACATTCATTGTTTTTCTGATTGAAGAGTCACAAGCTGCGTGTCCAGATTGAACCCTCTGGAGGCAGGCGTTGCAGATTAGCAACGCTAAAACCTACCTACCTGGTTACTCCACATACGTATTTCATGAGCATTTTTTAGCTCAGAAGTTCGCCTGAAGGACTCAGTTGTTCGTCCTTTTATCAAAACTTATTTTGAGCCTGAGAGGGTTAACCGGAGATATAAAATACCAGTAAAATAATATTTTAGCTGTTGCCATATTTTAACAAACTTATCTTCCCGAGATCTCTTTTTGCAGGAGAACCCTTGGCGTCCATAACAAGTGTGTTCTATACATTAGAACTAAGACTTCCTCCCAGTTTACAATGAGTATGTAAGTGGCACCCTGCGGCAGATACGCGGTTACATCACAACCTCTGCTGCTCATCAATTCTTACCGAGAGTGTTTGATTTGAGATGTTTGAACAAGGAAAAGATAACGTATCCAGTGTGATCTTTTCCTAAAATACTAATGAACTCACCTAATGATACTCACAAGCAGGTTCTGAAACCCCCAGAGACACCCTAACGGGTATACAGGAAGTCTATGGAGAACGGTGATGTGCCTGCTGTGGATGCCATGGCCCTCCTAGAAAAAATGAAAAAAAGAGGTGCATTTTAGGTCAGGTTTAATGAACGCCTACTGGAAAATTCCTTAAAAGTGTGGTTAAATGAAAATACTTTATTTTATTATTATTTCTGAAAATCAGTCACTCTGAGTTTTTCATGCAGGCTGAACATGAAAATGGTCTCCTACACCTATCTCCTGCATTAGCTTCTGATGGAAAACAGACGGGGAAACTCTGGAATTAGAAAAGCCTGACAGATCTACGTCACACTGACACTAACATTCATGGACTCACCCATTTGGACTCACAACAAGGAAGGCTGTTGGTTTAGTGTCCGGCAACTGGTAGAGGATGTCTTGGCTAGTAGAAGCTAACCATTAGCATTACCAACACCACCACACGGCAGAACTCTAGACTTGTGTCATTTGTGGAGATAAAACATCCTTGTTGCAAGTCAGCAGTAGAGCTCCATTGCTGTTATCCAATTTAAGGCGTAATGCCCAAATATCAGGAAATAAGACTGTTTTGCTCTGCACAGTGGATGTTTTATCTTCACAAATAACAAGCCAGGAGGAGTTCTGCTATGTGGTGGTGTTGCTAATGCCAACAGTTAGCTTCTACTAGCCCAGGGGTCAGCAACCCATGGCTTTGGAGCTGCATGCAACTCTTCCATCCATCTGATGTGGCTCTCTGTGCTTGTAAAATAATGAATTAATGTTTAATTAAAAAGCATTTTATTTTACAGCATTCTGGTTTTTTTATCGTTATGCCAATTTTAAATGTCAAGATTATCTTCCTTTAAAATGTTAACAAAAATGATCCATTCATTCATTTTCGGCCGCTTATTCGGGGTCGGGTCGCGGGGGCAGTAGCCTAAGCAGGGAGGCCCAGACTTCCCTCTCCCTAGCCACTTGGACCAGCTCTTCTGGGGGGATTCCTAAGGCGTTCGCTGACCGGCTGTGAGACATAGTCTCTCCAGCGTGTCCTGGGTCTTCCTTTAGGCCATCTCCTGGTTGAACATGCCTGGAAGACCTCACCAGGGAGGCATCCAGGAGGCATCCTTACCAGAAACCCGAGACACCTCAACTGGCTCCTCTCAATGTGGAGGAGCAGCGGGTCTACTCCGAGCCCCTCCCGGATGACCGAACTCCTCACCCTATCTCTAAAGGAGACCCCAGCCACTTAACAAAGAAAACTCATTTCGCCCGCTCGTATCCGCAATCTCATTTTTTTGGTCACTATCCAAAGCTCGTGGCCATAGGTGAGGGTAGGAACGTAGATTGACCGGTAAATCGAGAGCTGTGCCTTCTGGCTCAGCTCACTCTTTACCACGACAGATCGGTGCAAATCCCGCAGGACTGCAGATGCAGCACCAATCTGTCTGTCCATCTCACGCTTCATCTTTCCCTCACTCGTGAACAAGGCCACGAGATGCTTTAACTCCTCCACTTGGGGCAGGACCTCATCCCTGACCCGGAGAAGGCTTTCTACCCTTTTCTGAATCAAGACCATGGTCTCAGATTTAAAGGAGCTGATTCTCATCCCAGCTGCTTCACACTCGGCTGTGAACTTCTCTAATGAGAGCCGGAGATCATGTTCTGTTGAAGCCCACAGGACCACGTCATCTTTAAAAATCAGATCCCTTCAACACCTTGGCTGCGCCTAGAAATCCTGTCCATAAAACTTATGAACAGAATCAGTGACAAAGGGCAGCCTTGGCGGAGTCCAACTCTCACTGGGAAGCGAGCTCGACTTACTGCCGGCAATGCGGACCAAGCTCTGACACCGGTCATACAGGGACCTAACAGCCCGTATCAGAGGGCCTGGTACCCCATACTCCTGATGTAACGATTTAAATTACATGTTATTTAATAAGCCGTAAGACATAAAATTCCATAGCAAATATGAAATCACTCTTATGGCTGTGTGTACTGTTTAACCAGAAGATTGGAACTTTTTATTGCAGGGATTAGATAACAACCTCATATTATTTCAGAGACAACAGAAGAGAGAGTCAGGTTTTAAAAGTTTAAAGATTTATTACTAAACAAATTAAACTAGACTAACTTTAACACTAAATGTATGGTGTAACTAAGGTGAATGAGACGGAGAATAGTGTAATGCGGAATGTTGCTCAGAACCAGCAAATCCGAAGAAACGATTAGTTCTGATGGGAAATAATAATAATAATAATAATAATAATAATAATAATAATAATAATAATAATAATAATAATACATTTTATTTAAAAGCACCTTTCTGGTCACTCAAGGACACCGTACAGAATAAAAACACAAATCATTCACTAAGTAAACATACGTAAATATGAACAAACAAGGCACTCTAAAATTCAAAGCTGATATGTGGTTATGGTGAGTTCTGAGTTGTTTTTTTAATTCTGTGAATGAGTTAATGTTCTTGATGAGAGGGTGAAGGGAGTTCCAGAGTTTGGGAGCGGTGCAGCTGAAGGCTCTACTCCCCATGGTGCTGAGATGGAAGGAGGGCACAGAGAGATGAATGGAGGAGGAGGACCTGAGGGAACGGGACGAGGTGACGATGTGAACGAGATCTGTGAGGTAGTGAGGGGTGAGGTTATGGATAGCCTTGAAGGTGAGAAGGAGAATCTTGTAGTTAATCCTGGTGTGCACTGGTAGCCAATGGAGTTGTTTGAGGATGGGGGTGATGTGATGAGAGATGGGAGTTTTAGTGACGATGCGTGCTGCTGCATTCTGAACCAGCTGGAGCTTACGGAGGGTTTTCTGAGGGAGGTCTGAGAGAAGAGAGTTGCAATAATCGATATGTGATGTAACCAGACTATGGACAAGAATAGAAGTAGAGTGGACATCAAAGGGAGGGGCGAAGACGATTAATATTACGAAGATGGAAATAAGCTGACCGTGTGATGCTATTGATATGAGATTGGAAGGATAGTGTGCTGTCTAGGATGACACCCAGACTCTTGACCTGGGGAGAGGGGGAAACTGAAGTATTATCAACTGTGAGAGAGAAACTGTAAAATTTTGAGAGGGTGTTCTTGGTACCAACCAAAAGAAGTTCTGTTTTGTCTGTATTTAATTTCAGGAAGTTCGAACTGAACCAGGATTTTATTTCTTGAAGGCAGGTGATGAGGGAGGAGGGAGGAAGTGCAGAATTTGGCTTACTGGACAGATAGAGCTGGGTGTCATCCACAAAGCAGTGAAAATGAATATTGAATCTGCGGAAGTTATTGCCAAGGGGAAGGATGTATATAATGAAAAGGAGGGGCCCCAGGACAGAGCCCTGGGGCACACCAGAAGAGACAGAAGAGGGCTGTGAGCGGGAGGATTTGATAGTAATGAACTGAGTGCGGCCTGATAGGTAGGACTGGAACCACTGAAGTGGGATGTGCGCAATGCCGATGGAGTATAACCTATGGAGGAGAATGGAATGAGATATTGTGTCAAAGGCTGCACTCAGATCAAGGAGGACCAGGATGGATAGTAGACCGGAATCAGCAGCAATGAGGAGATCGTTAGTTATTTTGAGGAGGGCTGTTTCTGTGCTGTGAAGTGGGCGGAAACCGGACTGGAAGGGTTCATAGAAGGAGTTTAGTGTCAGATGGGTGTGAAGCTGGGCAGCGACTATTTTTTCTAAAACTTTGGAGACAAAGGGTAGGTTGGAGATCGGGCGGAGATTAGTAAAAACGTTAGGATCCGAACCAGATTTTTTAAGTATTGGAGTAACTGCAGCAGTTTTGAAGATAGAGGGAACAATACCGGAGGAAAGGGATGCGTGTATGAGAGCGGAGACGAGAGGGAGCAGGGAGGGGAGGCAGGATTTAACCAAGGCCGTGGGAAGGGGGTCGAGAAGGCAGGTAGAAGACTTTGACTTGTGGATAATATCTGACTGATATCTCAGAATCACTGGGAAGTTGGAAAATGGAAAATAACTGTGTTGGTTCGGGAGGATCATATGGGGAGGTAGGGGGATGCTTTGGTTGATTGCACGGTGAATGTTTATTAATTTTTCGTTGAAGAACAGAAGAAGGGCATTACAAGTAGCAGTAGAGCACATGTGTGGGAGAGTATCAGATGGCCGGTGAATTTTATTGATAATGGAGTACAATGACTTAGTGTTGCCTCGATTGGAGTTGATTAGACAGGAGTAATACTGTTGTTTGGTTAGTATAATTAAGTCCTTATACTGAGTCATATGATCTTTAAATAGTTCTTTGTGAATGGTGAGAGCAGTTTTTCTGTAGAGGCGTTCAAGCTGCCTGGATTTGGTTTTCAGCGTCCGGAGTTGAGGGGAAAACCAGGGAGCAGACTGACAGAAAGTAACAGAACGGGTTTTAACTGGAGCAAGGGAGTTTAAAATGTGAGCTAACTGGTCATTGTAGGGAGCAGCCAGGTCATCAGGAGAGGAGAGATTGTCCGGTAGCTGAATATTATCAATGTAGGAAGATAAAGTGTCGATATTGATGTCCTTTATATTCCTAAAAGAAATGAGCCAGGTTGGTTTGGTAAAAGAAAGCTGGGTTACAACATTGAAAGAAATAAAATAGTGATCAGTGATGTGGAGATCATCAGCTGCACAGTTAAGAGGGGTGAGACCAGAGCAGCACAGCAGATCCAGGCAGTGTCCTTTGGAGTGAGTTGGAAAGTTGATGTGCTGATTAAATCCAAGGCTGTCCAGGCAGGATGAAAAGTCTTTGGTGAGGGGAAGATTGCTGTTGTCCATGTGTATGTTAAAATCTCCAAGCACGATTACATTAGATGAGAGTGTAGATGAATGAGTGAGCAGTACTGAGACTTCTGACAGAAAGTCTTTGTGAGGTTTAGGGGGGGCGGTAGATTAATCCAATGATAGTGGGGGTAGGTCCATTAAGTTTAAAAACCAAATACTCAAAGGAATTAAAATCAGAGACTGACACTGGCAAAACTTTCCAATTCTCGCGATAGATTATCGCGAGAACCTCCTCTGCGAGAACTGCGTGGTTTGGTGAGGTAAAAAAACCCAGGAGGAGTAGCGTCGTTGAGCTGGGAGAAATCAGCTGGCTGCTGCCAAGTTTCGCAAAGGCACATGAAGTCGATTCCACGGTCCTTGAAGAGATCGTGAATGAGATGACCTTTCCCAGTGTTGAGGGTCTGACCTCATGAGGAAATTACTATGCAGTGATTTTCTCCAAAATGACTGTGCTTAAATTGCTCTGAAAAGCAAATAATCACATCAGCGCCAAGAAACTTCATTTCCCATGATGCTTTGCACACGGAAGCATTGTGATGACGTCACCGCCTAATACCAGAAACACATTCTGTGCTTGTGTGGGAGTCACGGAGCTTTCCCGCGAACTCAGACTAAAATCATCAGGAAAGACAAAGGAACCTCGTTTTTTTTGCCCAGGATACCTGGCGGTAAGGACACGCTTGTCGAACGCTCCGACTCCCTTGAGCACGCGGAAGCTCTAAGTGCCCAAGTTGAGCCCACGGGACCGCTGATCTGCTCGTTTCTGCTCCCCTCCAGCTGATGTTTGAGGACACAGAACTGCGGAGGAAAGCAGCAACTTCATCCAGCTCTCAGAGACGCTGTAAGTTGTCAAACTCAGCACAAAAGAAACTTTGTTCTCTTTGTGTCCAGCCCGTGGAGAAACACTCACGGAGAACGCCAAACTGCGGAGAAACACGGAGAACCGTCAATTCAAACAGCGGGGGACGCCTTGCTGTTCTGGTGATCAGAAAACTCATTTCTCTCTCCTTTTCTTCTCCCGTTTCCTCTATAGTCCAGAATAAGCAATAAAACCGCGCTATTGCTTAAAAAGTAGCTTCGTGTTTTCCTCTTTCGCTCCCAATTCGTCCTTCGGGTCATTTTGAAAGAATAAACTGCTTATTAATCATTGTTTGGTATCTTTAAATGTTTTGGCCATGGCCAGGCTGATAAACTAAAAGATATTAACTTGTGATTAATCTTTTGTGTTGTTTCATGATCCTTTGAAATGTTTTAAGTGATTTTAAGGTTAAGTTACTTCTGATTCTAAGTGCCCTGGAAGTTAAAGTGCAAGTTGCCACCCACACTTTAGCCAGACAAAGGGGTCAGCCATCTTGTATTCAAGACTCCATTTTGAATCCATACACACGCACACACACACTACTCCTTTGTGAGAACAAAGGACCCCATTCATACATCCTCCATCACACGCAAACACATCCATCTTCAATTATATCACATGGTTATTATTCATTTATGCCACTGTTTATTCATTTGACAAATTGTTAATTAAACGTTATAAAATTCAGATTTTCGTCTCCAGTAGCTTTGTTGTGTCGAAGAGAAGTCTCTGCTCCAAGGATTCTACGAACTTCAAGAAAGACTGATAAGAGTTTTGGATTCAATTTTTCCCCGGTTGAAGGGGAATGGTGCCCCGTATATCTAAGAATATCTTAATTAATTCATAAATCAATAAATATTTACATATTTACAGAATTTATTGAAGAATCCAAAAGTAAGTTGAAGCTTACTAATTGTTCGCTCCTAATAACCCCAACACCAGTGAGAGAGCGGATGTTGAGAAGGCCGAAGTTGAAATGAAGGTGATGTCTTTGTACTAAACTTTGGTTAGGAGATCCCTAAACACATTCAACGCCATTTTGTTGGCCTACATACCCTTGTGGAAGTCCCCGTTAGATCAGGAATGTCGAGGTCCAGCTGGACCCTCTCTGAAACTGAAGCCGGTAGGAAAAGCAGCGTTTTGCTGACCAGACCAGTCTTTGAGATACTTCCGGGTCACGACGGTTTTGTCGGCATCTAGTGAGACCCAAACTGGGTCGTGATGGTTCAGCTTTTATTCTGAAAGGAACCGGTGCAGCAGTTGGAACAGCAACAGATTTTATCCAGCTTGTCGTTGGTTCTTTTGGCTGAAGAGGAAAGTTACAGATTGGCCCCTCCGTCAACTTCTCTAGAACGCCTTGAACTGGCGTTAAAGATGGCGTGGGCATAGTTTTATACTTCGGATGTTTTGGTTTATGGTCGAATGAAAAGATGACAGATTTACCAAGCACCACCAAAACCACGCCTCCGTCAGATCTGGCAGATCTTTATCTTTATCTTTATTTATATGACTCTTGAAGGATAATGCTGGGTCTAGAATGACCCCAAGATATTTAAATTCTGGTACTAGATCAAGCTCTACTCCATCCAAGAATATATTTGACTGCTTCAAGTGTAAGGGGCGTTTTGAAAAATACATACAGACAGTTTTTGAGGTGTTCAACATTAGGCATGAGGTCTCCAGCCAGCTAAGCATTAATACTAAAGCAGCTGTAAGATCTTTTGCCACCTGCTGGACACTGTTTGCTTGCGTATATATAATTGCAACATCCGCATACATTTGAGCAAATATATTTGGACAGACTTCAGGTAAGTTATTAATAAAAAGAGAGAACAATAAAGGCCCAAGAACAGATCCTTGAGGAACTCCTGTATCACAGTCTAAATATGGAGATTTAACCCCATCCCACACCACACACTGTTTCCTGTGTGAGAGATATGAGGCAAACCACTGAAGCGCCTGACTGGAGATATTAAACTGAGTCAATCTGGACAACAATATCTGATGGTTTACAGAGTCGAAAGCCTTCTTCAGATCTAAAAATATAGCTCCAACACAGCAACTCTTGTCCAGCAAGCTCTTCAAGTTCTCCACTAACATACACAGGGCAGTATCTGTGGAATGATGTGCCCGAAAGCCAAACTGCAATGGATGTAATGAGTGTTGGGTGTTTTCTAGGTGAGCAGTGAGGACTTTAACCACCCACTTCTCAGCTATTTTAGATACGACCGGGAGTATGGTTATGGGGCGATAATTAGCCATGTCAGTCTTCACACCTGCTTTGAAAATTGGTGTAACTGCAGCAATTTTCCAATCTGTTGGAACAATGGAGTGTTCGAAAAACATATTCAAAACATGAGTGGTTGGACGTACAAGCAAATCCGTGTGTTCCTTTAGGAAATTAGTGTTAATACCATGTACATCAAGTGCTTTTGATTGTTTTAAACTTGTAATTGGTTTAGCAACTTCAGTGTCTGAAATATGAGTGATGGTAAACAAATTTTGACCAGCGTCATTCACATTGCCAGAGCATACGACTGAGTTAAAGCTCTGACTGATCTCCTTAACAGATGAAATAAAGAAAGTGTTACTGCCAATAGCTAGAGGCTCTCTAACAAGAGAGTTATTTACATAAAGTTCAGTTGTAGTTTTACTATTGTTTGAATGATGGCCAAGTAATTTATTTAAGTGTTGCCAGATAATTTTACCATTACCTTTGGCTCTTTCAATTATATTTATAAAAAAATTTGCTTTGGCCTGTCTCAAAGTTCTTGTAACTTTGTTCCGCATTGAAGTGAATCTCTGTCTATCCAGAGTTAGACCTGTCTTCAGGAACTGTTTCAGTAATTGATCTCTTGTTTTCATTAAGTTCTTGCACTCTTTGTTTAACCAGGGCAAATTAGATGCTGTCTTTATTTTTTGTCGACCTCTAATGGAGTATGTTGATATAACATCCTTGACCATGTCAGTGAAGGGACTGCTGCAGAATTGTGGGTCATCACTACACAATAAAGGCTCCCAGTTAACTGATGCTAATGCTTCTGCTGCATTTTGTCGCTGACTTCTTGGGATAAATTCATAAAAGTATCTCCTATTAGATGAACTTTGAAAGTGATTCTTAACCCGTGATTTTATGTTTTCTACAAAATAATATAAAATTGTGGTCTGAAATACCAGTGGTAAAATTATAAGATTTAATAATTCGCTCGGACTTATTACTGAAAACCAGATCTATTTTAGTTTTAGAGTGTCTCGTTATTCTTGTGGGTTGTTTAATGTGTTGAGTAAAGTTCAAAGTCTCCATTACGTCCTTGAGTGTTTTTCTGTCCTTTTCACAGTCCCAGTTGACATTAAAATCTCCCATTACAATTATTTCATTAGACTTATTATTTATAGTATGGTATTTAAGTAGTATCTGTAGTTGTTTGTAAAAAAAATATTCTTTGCGGTAGGAGGGCGATATAAACAGATCAACGTAAATGACATTTTTGGGGAAAGAGTGATTTTAACAGAAATATGTTCTATTTCGGCATCTATTGGTGAACTAAGTAAGGAGCAATCCAGGTGTGTTTTTACATACACAAGTATTCCTCCTCCTCTTGTTCCAATTCTATCCCTTCTGAAAACTGTGTACTCTGGAAAGACAACCGCAGACTCAGGAGAAGAACTTGTGAGCCAAGATTCAGAGATACCCAAAATAGAAATATTGGAATTGCTTAGAATATGTTCCATTTGCTCATACTTTGGTAACATACTGCGAATGTTAATGTGTCCACGTAGAAGCCCATTTGGTTTATTTTTAGTGTCCCAGATTACTTTAGCCTGATTAAATGTCTTGCAGATCCTTGTTCCTCTGTAACTTTTAATAGCAGGATTTCTTGTCCTTTTGTTGACAGTGCTATGAGCATTTCATGATAAGAAACCCTTTACCTGAGACTGTACAGCAGGTGGGGGCCCAAGCATCCAAGATGGGGGCCCAGGCAGCCGCGTTGGTGGCCAAGGCAGCCGAGGTGGAGATCCAAGCAGCTAAGATGGAAGCCCAGGCAGCTGAGGTGTAGGCCCAGGCAGCCGAGGCGGAGACCCAGGCAGCCAAGTTGGAGATTCAGGCAGCCGAGGTTGAGACCCGAGCAGCTGAGGTAGAAGCCTAGGTAGCTGATATGTGGCCCAGGCAGCTGAGGTCATGCAGACTAGTTCTGTGTAAGAGGAGAGGGGGGAAATACCGCTATCCATTTTATACCGTTACACTGAAGTACCCCCCCCCCCCCCCCCCCCCCCCCCCCCCCC
>SSNQ01033837.1:19029-39375 GCA_006942095.1 Nothobranchius kuhntae | reverse complement strand
CCCCCCCCCCCCCCCCCCCCCCCCCCCACGAGGGCCCCCCGAGGGACGTGGTTGAATGCCTTCTCTAAATCCACAAAACACATGGGGGCATAGATATTCTGCTGGGGTGGGGCTGGGTTGGTACCCTCAGGCTCCGTGGGGCTCTGCGATGCTGCTGCTTTGGGCCCTGGCAGGATGGGCTGGGGTCTCCATGTCCTGGGTGGCAATTTGACACCCCAATCGGCCCCAATAGGCAAGGTGCCTATTGGGGCCAGTGGGGGAGCTGTCTCCCTGGAGGGCTAAGTCCAACCAGCCATTCCTCCCCATCCCCGCACATTTCTCTCCTGCTCCCTCACATCATCACACAAACATACACATAGGACCTTGGGGGTGGACAAGTCAGGGAGTGCAATTTTATTTGCACCTTATACACTTCCACTGATGACATTCCACGCAAACACACACTTAGGGCCTTGGGAGTGAGCACATTCAACAGCACTTGGCAGGGGGATATCTCAGCCTCCTCCCGAGTGCCGGTGCCCACTTCCAATTTTAAACTGCACTTAGACACCGAGGGTTGTGGGTGCAAGTGGGGTGGTGCGGTGGCATCAGCTGGCATAGGCCAGACAATGCCCGCACACCACAGCCATGGAGTACACCTCATCAACACACAACACTATATTGGAGCAGGTGGAGGGAGACTAGGGGTCTTAGCACACCTCTGTTGTTGCTTGGCTTCCTGGGGCTGGAGGCTAGGAGGGAGATCTGGCCGTCCGGTTGGGGTCTGGGGTTATGGGTTGCTGTGCTCAGCATTGGGCGGGGGAGCCTGCTCATCAGCACCCCAGCAGAAAGGATCAAACTCTGGTTACCGGTGATGGTTGTACCCAATGTGCAGCAGTACCAGGACCAGAGTGAATAGGGTGTGTATGGGGAGCATGAGTGGGTGTCCGGCATGCATTTTTGTAAGTCTTTGGTTGTATGTGTATGTGTGAGCATGAGGGAGGGAGTGTGTGACTGTGTTTGTGTATGACTGTATATGTCAGATGGGGCCTTTGACTCCTCCCCTCTCCTGGGACTTCTTTTTATGATATAGATCTCTGTCCCCCCTCCCCCTGCCACACCTGGTGTGGGGTGTGGTGCCTTGGTCTGCCTGAGTGTTCGTGGCTCCCAGGTCAGAGGGTTTAAGATCTTTGGCGCCTGCCTGGTCAATCCCGGTGGCTGCCTGGTGGGGTCTGGGTACCTGGGCTCTGCTGGGTCCCCGGCGGGGGTGGTCGCCCCTGGGTCCCGGGTCACTGGGTCCCGGGCTCGGCCGGCTAGGGGGTGGGAGGCTGCGGGCGGGCCTGTGGGCTTGCCGCTGAGATCTCCAGGGGCTCTGCCGGCTGCTGGTTGTGGCCCCCCGGGGCGACCCTCTGTGCCTCTCGAGGGGGGCGGGGGCCTTTCTGGTTGCAGTCTCCTTGGGGTTCCTGTGCTCTGGGGCAGCGCCTGGATCTCTGGGACTTGGAGCTCCCCCCGTCTCCTACACATCTTTGGGGGCAGATCTGTGGTCCTCACACTCTCTATTGGACGCTCCTATAAAGAAACCTTACATAAACAAGCGCATGTACACACACAGGTGCTCACATGGTGCTCTCATAAGTATGGACTTGGGCAAGTTAAACACATGTCTCAAGGCTGTCGTTGCCACTAAATGCACTATGATTTATTATCGTGTGATTGTTCAGTTAAACAATGTTGATTATATATTTCATCATCAGGTTGATGCAGTGATAGCTTGCTCCTGGTGTATTGTTGTGTGTCCCATTTTTTTCTTCTATTGTTCCTCTTTCTGCAGGTCTAGAAGCAGACTCTTGTTAATTATTGTTTATTTTTGTGGACCCCCCCCCCCCCGCCCCCCCCCCCCCCCCCCCCTTCTCCTCACCTTTTGTCTTTTCCTTTCTCTTTCACCTCTGTCTCCGTGTCTGGTTGGAATTACAAAGCATTCAAAATCAATAACAATAAAGTTTTAAGTATCAGGCGTGACATTAAAAGCAGACGCTTTGATGCTCCACCTGAGAGTAAATCTGTAAGGCTTGTTACCAGCATTCAGACATCAATTCTGTTTGCTTCACAGCCAGACAGGACACGGTAAAAATAAATAAATAAATAAAATAAATCCACAAAACACATGTAGATTGGTTAGGCAAACTCCCAGGCACCATACAGGACCCTCCTAAGGGTTCAGAGCTGGTCCAGTGCTCCACAGCCAGGACGAAAACTACATTGCTCTTCCTGAATCTGAGATTCGACAATTCACCGGACCCTCCTCTCTAGAACCCCGGAATAGACTGTACCATGGAGGCTCAGAAGCGTGATACCCTGTAGTTGGAACACACTCTGTGGTCCCCCTTTTTAAATAGGCGGACCATCACCCCAGTCTACCAATCCAGTGGAACTGTCCCTGATGTCCACACGATATTGCAGAGCCGCGTCAGCCAACACAGCCCTACAACATCCAGAGCCATAAGGATCTCTGGGCGCATCTCATCCACCCCCAGCGCCTTGCCACTGAGGAGCTTTTTGACAACCTCATTGACCTCAGCACCAGAGATTGGAGAGCCCAAACCAAACTCCCCGGACTCTGCTTCCTCATTGGAAGATATGCTGGTGGGATTGAGGAGGTCTGTGAAGTATTCTGTCCGCCGATCCACAACGTCCCGAGTCAAGGTCAGCTGCACTAAAAACAGTGTTGGTAGCTTAATGCCTTCCCCTTCTGAGGTGCCGGATGGTGGACCAAAATCTCCTTGAAGCCTTACGGAAGTCTTGAAGAAGAAGAAGAAGAAGAAAGTATCATTTCTATAGCGCCTCTCAAGATAAAAATCACGAGGTGCTTCACAAAAACAAAAAATAGTAAAAATATAAAAAAGCATTTAGAAAATGTTTAAAAAAATATATTTAAAATGAGCAAGAATAAGCAATTGCGATTTAAAAGAAAAATGTTAAGAAAGAGAGAGAGTGAACAGGAAAGAGGGAAACCAGTGGATCCTGAGGAAGGTGGAATAGGTGGGGAGAGCAGAATAAAGAGAGAGAGGTGAAGAAGGTCATACAAAAGCCAGCTTGAACAAGTGAGTCTTCAGCTGCTTCTTAAAGGAGACCACTGAGTCCACTGATCTCAGGCTCAGGGGGAGAGAGGTCCAGAGTCTGGGGGCCACAGCAGCAGATGATCTGTCACCTTTAACCTTTAGCCTGGTGCTGCACAACCAGTAGGCTTTGATCACTGGACCTCAGGGACCTGCTGGGGGTGTAGGGACTCAGAAGATCACCAATGTAAGATGGTGCTTGTCCATGTAAGGCCCTATAGACCAGAACCAGGATCTTGAAATGAACCCTGAAGCTGACTGGCAGCCAGTGAAGCTGGAGGAGAAGCGGGGTGATGTGGGTGTGTTTGGAGGACTTGGTCAGAAGCCGAGCACAGGCGTTCTGAACCACCTGTAGACGGTTCAGGGAGGTTCTGCTCAGACACGTGAAAAGAGAGTTACAGTAGTCTAAGCGTGAGGAGATGAAGGTGTGGAGAACTGTCTCAAGTTCAGAGCGGGACAGAATGGGACTCAGCTTAGCAACGTTCCTGAGATGGAAGAAGGAAGAGCCAACAAGAGAACTGTCATGAGAATCCAGGGTGAGAGCTGGGTCAAAGGTCACGCCAAGATTCCTGACAGAAGGTTTGGTGTGAGAAGCAAGCTGACCAAGAGTCTCTGATTTTGGGAACCAGCTTGTCTGGGGCACAGATGAGGATCTCAGTCTTATCTTCATTCAGCTGAAGAAAGCTCCCACCATCCAGGTTCTGATAGAGTCTAAGCAGGTGTGTAACAGCTGCAGCTTAGACATCTCATGGGGCTTAAAGGAGATGTACAGCTGGATGTCATCTGCATAAAGATGGTAGGAGATTCCTTTGAAGGAGCTCAGGGTGTGCTGAAGAGGAAGCAGATAGAGGAGGAAGAGCAGAGGCCCCAGCATAGAACCTTGTGGGACACCATGGGTAAGGGAGGTGGTGGAGGACCTAAACTTGGAGACGGCCACAGAAAATGAGCGCTCAGAGAGATAAGAGGAGAACCACTCCAGAGCAGTTCCTGATAGGCCTACCCAGTCTCTCAGCCTCTCCAGTAGCAGATGATGGTCAACAGTGTCAAAGGCTGCAGTCAGGTCCAGCAGGACCAGAACAGAACAGTCCCCTGCATCGCTGTGGGTCAGAAGGTCATTAGAGACCCTAAGAAGAGCTGTTTCAGTAGAATGAGCTCTACGAAAACCTGACTGGAAGCTATTGTAGCGTCATGAATGGCCTCTAATTTGTGACAAAGGTCACATTTTCCCAGCTGGGTCAAGCTGGGTCGACTGCAACTTTGCCCCACAGATTAACGATGCCAGGAGCCATGATGTCTGCTGAATATCATATTTATCTGCTGCTGTTCCGTCCCAGAATGAGGGACACTTCAAGTTTCACAATAATAATTTTAAATAATAATTTTAATAAACTCTTGACTTTATTACTGTTATTACAATCATCAAAAATAATCTCTTGGTTCAGTATAAATGTATTTTAATTACTGAAATGACTTATGGTAATAAAAGACTTTGGGTATAATAATGATTATTGTTGATAATCCTAATGTGTGTTCAGTAAACCAGAAGTTCATCTTGCACGTGTAACCAGCCTCATTCAGAAGGGATAACAAGGGTAAAGGGTAAAACCATCACGTCTTTACTCGTGACCAAGCTTTCTGATGCTGAGTGGGCGTGTTCTGCGGGTTTTGTTAAAACTAAAAATCCCGCAGCAAAAGTTCAGTTCTTGAACCCACCAGGAGACAAGGGACGGCCGCCCGAGTCTCTACTAAGCATTCTGTCACGTCGATAGAATTGCTCCGAATAAACGCACCTGTTTCCAGCTGACCCAAAACTCCTTCAGCGTTATTGGTTTTGAGACGCAAATAGTTCCACCAGTCAAGTGACCCAGTGAGACATCTCAGAACCGATTTGGTCACACTAAGGTCCTTCTACCAACCTCGTGCCTGGAGGAAACCATCTCCACCTGACATCTCGGATCCAGAAGAGGGTCTCCTGATATTGGGTGAGGTAGACATTCTTGACAGATTGTGTCTGTATGCTGTTATCTCTAAGAACAACTCAGTTAGCTGCAAAACAACTTTCCACCCAGAAACGCTTCTCTTGCTAAAAGAAACCTTCTGACGTTCATTCACGCATCCAAAAAAACTCGCATTTTCATTTTAGCTTTCATTCAGTCCCAGGTATTTAAAACAAGTTTAATATTAAATTGTCTGTTCAACATTGTCATTTCTAAATTGTCATTTTTTAAAAGTGTTAGTAATAAATTCTTAACTTTAAAAACTTGACTCTCTTCTTGAAATGAAACACAGAATGGTGTGTATTTCTGGTTATTGAAAAAGCAAAGACTCCTTTAAACTTCTGATTAAATAAATAAACTTTTGCTATTAAATTTAATTATCTTAAATTAAACATTAATCTTTGGATTAAAAATAGACCAAGCATATGAACTTCTATCGAATATATAATATCCTAGATATTTATATATATGATAGAAGCTTCATTGTTAACTCGTTTAGATCTTTTCTCAGAATCTACCAAAGCTGATAGCAAACTGTGTTGATTCTAGTATGTAGTTAAACACGCTACACTATCATAGATGTTATGTTCATCAAGAGCAGCTGTGAGTTGTTTAGCCACAACCTTTTCCAAGATCTTGGAGATGAACGGAAGTTTAGAGATGGGTCTGAAGCTGCTATGGAGAGAGGGGTCGAGACTCGGTTTTTTAAGAAGCGGGTGGATTACAGCGTTCTTAAAGAAAGCAGGGACCTGACCAGAGACCAGAGAAGCATTAATTATAGAGAGCACGCTGGGACCGATGGACTGAAAAGCACTTTTAAACAAAGATGAGGGTAAGATGTGGAGGGGGCATGCAGAGGTCTTCATAGAGTTAACTAGTTTGGTTAACTCAGACAAAGAAACAGGAGCAAAGCTATCTAGGATGATGGGCCTGGTTGGAGTCGGGAGAGGCGGCGATAAGGCTGAAGGAGAGATGCTAGATCTAACCTTATTGACTTTGTCCACAAAGAAAGACAGAAAGTTCTCACAGTCTGCAACAGAGTGGATGGAGGCTGTAGGAGAGGCAGGAGACACGATGCTGCTGATGGTGTTAAACAGCACCTTGGGGTTCCCTTTGCTCTGGAACAGAGGCGGTTTTACCATTAGGCATAGGTAGGCGGCCGCCTGGGGCCCCCTTGTGTTGGGGGGCCCCCTAGCCCTAACCGCCGGCACCCCTCTGTTAATGCCACAATATTCTTATTACCAACCTGTGGCCGCAGACGGGATTGGACATGCGCACTTCTCGTTACCATAATTCCTGAACCGTTCAAGATATCATTAAAATTCCAAAAGTGCTGAAAAGATTAAAAATGGGGCTTTTCGTGCATATACAATACATTACGGTAGCCCCCGGGATTCCCTGTCTTGAGCGCAACGAATCACAACACAGATTCAGAGACATGCTGAGTTTGTCATCCAAAATGCTCCGTTGTATAACTTTTGAATGGCTGATCAGATCCAGGAAATTCCAACGGTTCCTAAAAGTACATAAAAGCAGCTTTCCAATGATCTATAGCATGAAGCAATCAGAGTTAGGGAAAATATCGCTACGAGGAGAAATCCTGCTGTACAGCCTGATTGAAACGGAGCACAGCGCCGCGGTGAAAGCGGATAACGGAACGGGGAAGCTAATTAGCATAAAAACCAGCATGAAATTATGGAAATGCCTCAAAGAAAATCAACACAATCTATTAGGTGTCCCAGAAGGCTTATATCTGAAGACAGTGACCCTGAAGAAGGACAGATCTCCAGTGAACCAGGGTAAGAACGTTTGTTCCGTCTTTATATTTAATTTTTTGATTTGAACAACCCTCAACTATTTGCTAATTGTAAGATTCAGCATCATTCCAGCATTATTTATCTTTTTACAATAAATAATTATTTTTGCTAAAACAAGTTTTTGGTATAGCAGCACGGTGTGCCAGAGAAGCACCCCATGGCGGTGTGAGGTGTGCAGGACTCTGCCTGCAGCTGGAGAGAAGCTGCTTCAAGGTCTACCACATCAAATATAAACGTCTGAAAGTTTACAAAAATAAATGGTCTTAAAAACTGCTACAAGACACCAAGGTTCAAACTTTTTTAAGAATAGATGCATTTCAGTTCAAAGTTTAAATTGTTTGCCCAGTCATTTTGAAGTTCCTGTTCAGTAATAAATGTAAAAAATTCAAATCCGTTTTTTGCTTTTTTCACTTTTAAGCTGATTTTTTAAAGGCTGTAATAGAAATAAATTCTAAATAGAAGAAGAAGAAAATATCATTTCTATAGCGCCTGTCAAGATAAAAATCACGAGGCGCTTCACAAAAATAAAAATATAAATATAAAAAAGCATTTAGAAAATGTTTAAAAATATATGTAAAATGAGCAATTGGGATTTAAAAGAAAAAATGTTAAGAAAGAGAGGGAGTGAACAGGAAAGAGGGAAACCAGTGGATCCTGAAGAAGGTGGAATAGGTGGGGAGAGCAGAATAAAGAGAGAGAGGTGAAGAAGGTCATACAAAAGCCAGCTTGAACAAGTGAGTCTTCAGCTGCTTTTTAAAGGAGACCACTGAGTCCACTGATCTCAGGCTCAGGGGGAGAGAGGTCCAGAGTCTGGGGGCCACAGCAGCAGATGATCTGTCACCTTTGACCTTTAGCCTGGTGCTGCACAACCAGTAGGCTTTGATCACTGGACCTCAGGGACCTGCTGGGGGTGTAGGGACTAAGAAGATCACCAATGTAAGATGGTGCTTGTCCATGTAAGGCGCTATAGACCAGAACCAGGATCTTGAAATGAACCCTGAAGTTGACTGGCAGCCAGTGAAGCTGGAGGAGAAGTGGCTTCACGTTTCTTTTCGTGAAATGTTATAGTGGTTTGGAAATACAAACCATACACTGAAAGCTGAGGTTGTTCTGAAAAAAGTAGAAGAGTTACACACACTTTGCACTTTTTATTACAATTTTACAGCCATAAGATTTAAAAAATACCAGGCGGCCCTGTTATAATTATGGTCATAAGAGGGTTATTAAGACGGCGATGCACAAACAGGAAGTGATTGGTAGTCATTCCACTCCAATCCAGTTGGTGGCGGTAATGCACCAAATGGTTTTTTGCCAAATGCCATAAGACCACAAATAAGAATAAGAAGAGAGGCGGGAGCATTCGTAACAAACTCAAAGCGATAGTCAAAACATTAAGCATGACATGAAGTTATCCTAGTGGCTCCAATAAGAGGAAGAAGCAGCATGCTTCATAAAAGCTTTTATCTTCACTTCTGAAAGTGACGTCGTTTCTCGATGTAAACATCAAAAGGAAGCAGAAAGGAAAGACAATGGAAAATGTTTAAAGGGAGGAAAACAGACCAAAATGGAAAACAGAAAAAAAATAACTAAGGCTAAAGCACAGGAGCGCTGACAGAAAAAAGAAAGCACAGCAAATATTAAAAACACTCAAAGGGAGGGAAATACAGGAAAAAAAGAGGAGGACTAATAAAAAGGGAAATAACTCATGTCAGAAGAGGGAAGAGTTTCGCAAATCCAGTTAAAGGTAAGATTGTCGAAAATTTAGTGTAAGGGGCCCCATGTCTGTGTTCGCCTTGGGCCCCCAAATTGCTAAATCCGCCCCTGCTCTGGGACACCAGGTTGGGGAAATAGGAAACCCTGGCGTCTCTGACTGCAGAGTTAAAGGATGTCAGAAGATCCTTTAGGTGCAGCAGATGGACGTGGAGACGTGTTTTCTTCCACAAACGCTCAATGTTTCTGCATTGGCGCTTCAGGCTGCGAAGGCTGTCATTAAACCAGGGAGTAGGGTTCACTGCAGGAACTGATCTGGTTCTGACAGGACAGATGTTGTCCAGAATGGAGAGGCAGTGCTCGTTAAGCTTAGAAGTTAAGGAATCTCGGTCGTTATCAGAAGAACAGGGTGGATCAAATGCAGCAGAAAAATTGCTAGCTGTGCTCTCATTAAGAAAACGAGAACTAACCATACGGCGAGCAGGAGGTGGGGACGCAGAAACTGACAAGTTAAAGAAAATGCAATGGTGATCTGAAATATAAACGTCCTCAGGACAAACACTGTCAGCATTTAGACTCAGGGTACAAACAAGGTCTAGAGTGTGCCCCCTGGTGTGTGTGGGGCCAGAAAGTTGCTGGGTAAAGCTGAAGGAGTCCATAAGGCTGGAGAAATTCATGGCAAAGAGATCGGAGGGATCATCAACGTGGATGTTAAAGTCACCAACAATCACCAGTCTGGACAGCTTCACAGTGGAGGATAGACAGTCGCTAAACTCCTGAAGGAAAGAACTGTTTGGACCAGGTGGACGATAGACCACAGCACAGTAGAACGGGTCCTTACGCCCGACTTTAGTCAGCTGCAGTTCAAAGGAAGCAAAGTGACCAGAGGTTGTAGAGCTACATGGAAGATGGTCTCTGAAAACAACAGCTAGGCCTCCACCACGACCAGAACCCCGGGGCTGGCTAAGAAAAGAATAACCACTCGGACAGAGTTCAATCAGAGCAGAATAATCAGATGTTTGCTGCCAAACTTCAGTCAGAAACAGAAAATCCAGGTTTTTAGAGAGAATTAGATCATTGAGCAGGAAGGACTTATTGTTAACAGAGCGGGTGTTTAATAGAGCCATGCTGAGTGAGGTGGAGGAATCAGAAACTACACAAACAGCTGGAGTTAGTGGACGTAAATTAGTAGGGTTAGATCCACAGTGTTTATAAAAACCACTTATGGAGGGAACAGGAGGAGAAACCACTGAGGAATGAGGATAAACTGACCTTAAAAAAAGTTGGACGGAGAAACCGCAACGCAACGCAGCCTGGCGGGAATGCGGAAGTGGCGCTCAAGTCACCAAACAAAGGAAGAGAAGCTAAGAGATCACACCAATGTTTACAGATAAACCACGCTTTAAGAGAAGTCTTATTCTCACCTGGATTTCTGCTCGTTTACCTCTTTTCCTCCGACGTTTTCCCTGGACCGGATAAACATCGCTGGAAACGCCATGATTGGAATCATCGTTTGGGTCCGGGCCAGTGCACCACTCAGGTAAACAAACAGGATGGTACGTCCTTGGTGCATCTTGGGCGATCGTGAACGAACGGAAGGATAAAAGAGTCTGGCGATCATAGGAGATGGTAGCAGGGACACTACTGAAGAGGATCGCAGACAGGAGCAAGAGTGACAACGTGTAGTTGTTTTACTACGTTAGCATGCAGCTAATGTCCCGCTGATCTCCGCCTGTGGAGAATGAGCTTATCTGAAAGACCAAGGTTCCCGGTTGCAGTGTTCTGGCTCTGCTTGTAATTTAACAGTATCAGTCCATATTAGATCTCCGCAGGCGACCAGCATGGCTACAGCCTTGCACTAAAGCCGGTCCGCCATGCATTTGGGCAACCCCACAGTCCCCGATGCCCTTCTTAGCTACTTGGGCTAGCTTAGTTAGCTAATAGCTAGATCGGTTGCATTTGTTCCAACCCTGTTCTAAATGTAACAGCCCCACACTCAGCTCCACCTCTTTTCCCATTTTTGGATTGTCTGGGTGTGCCTCAGTCAAAAACTCAGTGGTGGGACCCTCTTAATTTTGGCTTTAACTTTCCCCCTGGCAGAGCAATGGGCGGGCTATATACACATTTTTGTATGTTGATGGTCATAACGCAGTGTGTTTATGTGTTTTGCACTTCAAGCACTGATCTAAACAAGCTGACCTGTGTGTCCAGAACTTTATAATTAAATAATTTAACTTAGTAGGAACATTTCACCCATGGCCCGAACGCATTTTGTCCTTCATCTATGCGCAAACCTGAACAGGTCTCACGTGAGAACAGGTTGACAGGTCACCTGCTTGTGCATAATCAAATGTCTCTATAGGCATTTATAAACACACAAACACACACACGCACGCACACACACGCACACACACACACACACCTAAAGGATTATTAGGAACACCACACTTATGCAGTGTTAGACCCACTTTCGCCTTCAAAACTGCCTTAATTACATATTATCACTTAGATTAGCCATTTTTATATTTTGCTTGCTTTTACGCTATGGTATTTTTGTACAACTCTGTTGCTGTGAAGCTCGCACACAAGATTTGATTTGATTTAATTCTACGTGGCGTTGATTCAACAAGGTACTGAAAGCATTCTTTAGAAATGTTGGCCCATATTGATAGGAAAGCATCTTGCAGTTGATGGAGATGTGTCAGATGCACATCCAGGGCACGAAGCTCCCGTTCCACCACATCCCAAAGATGCTCTATCGGGTTGAGATCTGGTGACTGTGGGGGCCGTTGTAGTACAGAAAACTCATTGTCATGTTCAAGAAACCAATTTGAAATGACTGGAGCTTTATGACGTGGTGCATTATCCTGCTGGAAGTAGCCATCAGAGGATGGGTACATGGTGGTCATGAAGGGATGGACATGGTCAGAAACAATGCTCAGGTAACCCGTGACATTGAAACCATGCCCAATTGGCACTAAGTGGCCTAAAGTTTGCCAAGAAAACATTCCCAAACCATTACTCCTCTACCAGCCTGCACAAGGGTAACAAGGCATGATGGATCCATGTTATCATTCTCTTTTTCCAGTTTTCAACTGTCCGGTTTTGGTGAGCTCGTGCAAATTGTAGCCTTTTTCCTATTTGTAGTGGAGATGATGGTACCCGGTCGGGTCTTATGTTTATGTATTTAGCAGACGCTTTTGTCCAAAGCGACTTACAAGTTATAATCGGCATATTGCCCTTGAGGCTAACAACAACAAAAAACAACAACAAACAATTTCAGTCAGTCATAGGTGGCAGTGAGGCAGCATGATGAATCATGGAGAGCAGGGAACAAGGAGTGGACATTAGAGAGGGGGACGGGTGCAGGGAGTGTGCTAGTTTAGAAGATGCTCTCTGAAGAGCAGGGTCTTCAGGAGTTTCTTGAAAATTGAAAAAGAAGCCGCTGTTCTGGTAGTGCTTGGAAGGTCATTCCACATTTGTGGAACGATGCATGAGAAGAGTCTGGATTGTCCTGAGCGTGGTGTAGGCACTGCTAGCCGACGATCCTGTGATGACCGGAGCGGCCGGGCCGAGACGTAAGCCTTTGCAAGAGGATTCAGGTAGATGGGAGCCGTACCATCTCGGACTTTGTATGCTAGTGTTAGCAATTTGAATTTGATGCGTGCAGCTAGCGGTAGCCAGTGGAGCTCAATGAACAGAGGGGTGACGTGTGCTCTTTTTGGCTGATTGAAGACCAGACGCGCCGCTGCGTTCTGGACCATTTGAAGAGGTCTCACAGTACAGCCTTGAAGACCAGTTAGAAGGGCATTGCAGTAATCGAGGTGGGATAGGACAGTAGATTCCACCAGGAGCTCGGAGGTATGGTCTGATCTTTCGTATGTTATACAGCGCAAAGCGGCATGAACGAGCAACAGAGGCAACATGATCTTTATAGGTCAGGTGTTCATCAAACACAACACCCAGATTTCGAACTGCCTTTGAAGGAGCCAGAGATAGGAAGTCATTTTGGATTGAGATATTGTGCTGTATGGATGGTTTTGCAGGGATGACAAGGAGTTCAGTTTTAGAGAGGTTGAGTTGGAGATGGTGGGATTTCATCCATTTTGATATGTCAGAGAGACAGTTTGATATTCATGCAGAGACAGTGTGGTCATCCGGTGGAAATGACAGATAGAGCTGGGTGTCGTCTGCATAGCAGTGGTAGGAGAAGCCATGTGATTGAAGGTTTTGATCGAAGGTGTGATCTGTTCCGGAACTGCGCTGCTCTGGGTGGCTGCATGTTGGAGTAGCTCTGTTGATTATATGTCAGTTTTGCCTTTATTTGGATGTTTTTTTCTTCTGGTTTCTCAATAAAAGCGGTGTTTTTTGGACGTTTTGCTTTTCTGTTTCTAGTGCTGTGAATCTTAGAGGATTTTGACTGCTATTTTTTCACTTTTTTAGCATTTGTTATGATGTGTAACCATGGCAACAAGGTGGTTTATAATTGGGAGCAGCTGATTAACATTGGAAAGGCTGAAATAATACCTCAACTGAAGCCACAAATCCCAAATGAGCTAAAACGCAAGAAGCATGGGTGCAGAGCGGGAGCAAAACGGAGACAGACAAAGAGGAAATTCAAACCATCTCTTCCATCGATCATAATGGGCAATGTGAGATCACTGGCCAACAAGATGGATGAACTCCAAGCCCTTTCAAGGACTCAACCAGAGTATCGGCAGTGCAATGTTGTGTGTTTTACTGAGACGTGGCTGCAGGACCATATCCCTGATTCCAGCGTCTCTCTGCCAGGATTCCTGACTGTACGAGCAGAAAGAGATCTGAAGAGGAGCGGGAAAAGAAAAGGAGGTGGAGTGGCAGTGCTTGTCAACAACAGATGGTGCCGTCCAGGTCATGTTTCAGTGAAATGTCGTCTCTGCAGCCCAGATGTTGAACTCTTGGCAGTAAGTTGTTGTCCATATTATTTGCCAAGAGAGTTCACCAGTGTTGTCTTGGCAACCATTTATATTCCACCTTCAGCCATTGCTGAGAATGCATGTGATGCCATCAGTTCCGTTGTCGCTAAGCTACAAACCCAGCACCCCAATGCATTTGTGGTCATATCTGGTGATTTTAATCATGCCTTGCTCTCTGCTACACTTCCAACATTTCAACAGTTTGTCAGCTGCTCCACCAGAGAAAACAAGACATTGGATTTGTGTTATGCAAATGTAAAGAATGCATACATGTCCAAAACAAGACCTCCTCTGGGACAATCAGATCACAATCTTGTTTTTCTCTGCTCAGCATAACCTGTGACAAGAAGAACTGTGAGAAAATGGTCACAGGACGCTGAATAAGCCCTGCAGGGTTGTTTTGAGACCACAGATTGGATGACTCTCTGCCAAGGATATGAAGAGGACATAAATGCCATGACTGGATGTGTCACTGACTATATGAACTTCTGTGTGGACAACATCATGCCCACCAGAGCAGTGAGATGCTTCGCTAATAACAAACCCTGGATCACCAGTGAACTGAAGAATCTGCTAAATGAGAAAAAAAAAGTAGCCTTCAAGGAGGGAGACAGGGAATTATTGAGGAGTATACAGAAGCAACTGAAGATCAAGATCAGAGACAGCAAGGAGGCGTACAGGAAGAAGCTGGAGAACAAACTACAGAGGAACAATATCAGAGATGTCTGGTCAGGGATGAAGAAGATCACAGGCTTCAAGCTGAGGAAGGATAGCACAGATGGCAGCCTGGACACAGCCAATGAACTGAACAAGTTCTTAAATAGGTTCAGTTCAGGAACAAACCCAGCATCCTCCTCGCCTGTCCCCAGCCAATCAGACATCCCATCCTCCTCTGATCCAACATTTTCCTGTCACACGCCAGCTCTTTTGTCCTCTAACGCAGTCATGGACTCTTCTGGTTCTATAAATCCATCTTCAACCAAGTCAGGAGATGCCGCTGCCCCATTTACCTCTCCCTCCCACCTATCTGTCTCTAGAAGTCAGGTGAAGAGGCAGCTGGAGAGACTGAACAGGAACAAGGCTGCAGGTCCGGATGGTGTCAGCCCCAGAGTACTGAAGGCCTGTGCAGAGCAGCTCTGTGGGATTCTGCAGCACCTCTTCAACCTCAGCCTGGCCTAGGAGAAGGTTCCAGTCCTGTGGAAGACATCCTGCCTTGTTCCAGTTCTAAAGAATACTCACCCATCAGTCAATGACGACTACAGACCGGTTATCCTCACATCCCACATCATGAAGGTCCTGGAGAGACTCCTGTTGGTCCACCTGAATAAGCAAACTAGAACATATCAGGACCCGCTGTAGTTTGCTTATCGCCATGGAGTTGGAGTTGAAGATGCCATCATCCAGCTGCTTCAACCAATCCACTGTCATCTGGACAAAGCAGGCAGCACTGTGAGGGTCATGTTCTTTGATTTCTCCAGTGCATTTAACACAATCCAGCCTGATGTACTTTGCCAGAAACTCCAGAAGACACAGGTGGGGCCTCAACTATCGCCTGGATTAAAGACTACCTGACAAACAGACCACAGTTTGTGAGGCTGAAGAACTGCACATCAAACCAGGCGATCAGTAACATTGGAGCACCACAGGGGACTGTACTCTCACCATTCCTCTTCACCCTGTACACCTCAGACTTCCAGTACAAGTCAGAGACCTGTCATCTACAGAAATACTCAGATGACTCTGCAGTTGTCGGGTGTATCAGAGATGGACAGGAAGCTGAGTACAGAGAGCTGGTGGAGCGCTTTGTGGCATGGTGTGGAAACAGTCATCTGACCTTGAACGTGAACAAAACAAAGGAGATGATTTTAGACTTCAGAAGAAACAGGGTGAAGTCAAACACTGTTTCCATCATGGGAGAAGAAGTGGAGGCGGTTGAGGAATACAAATACCTTGGAGTTCACCTGGACAACAGACTGGACTGGAGAAAGAACAGCGAAGCTGTTTACAAGAAGGGACACAGCAGACTGCACTTCTTGAGGAAGCTTAGATCCTTCAATATCTGTAGCAAGATGCTGCAGATCTTCTACAAGTCTGTTGTTGAGAGTGTAATCTCTTCAGCCATCGTCTGTTGGGGTAGCAGCATCAGAAGCAGGGACCTGAAAAGGCTCAACAGCCTAATAAAACAGGCTGGTTCTGTTCTGGGGACGACTGTGGAACCGCTGGAGGAGATAATGCAAAGAAGGATTCTCCATAGAATCAAGAAAATGATGGAAAACCCTGAGCATTCTCTTCACAAGACTGTCCGACAATGGAAGAGTGTCTTCAGTCAGAGGCTTCTTCAGTTTCACTGCAACACTGACCGCTACTAGAGATCCTCCCTGCCAACAGCCATTGTAATATACAACAACTCTTTGACCAGTTGATTATTATTATTATTCTGAGCTACTACGGCAATCAATTTCCCTCTGGGATTAATAAAGTATTTTTGAATTGAATTGAATTGAATTGAACTGAATGATCTTACCCAGTGAGGTGGTGAATATGGCAAAGAGAAGAGGTCCTAGTACAGAGCCCTGGGGGACTCCTGTGGCAAGATGGTGCACGGTAGAGGATTGTCCAAGCCAAGATACACTGAATGATCGTCCTCTTAGGTACGATTCATACCAGGCGTGTGCTTTCTCTGTGATGCCCATGCTAGAGAGTGTGGACAAAAGGAAGCCCTGGTTGACAGTGTCAAATGGGTCTTCTGCTGTTGTAGCCCATCCGCCTCAAGGCTGTGCACGTTGTGGCTTCACAAATGCTTTGCTGCATTCCTTGGTTGGAACGAGTAGTTATTTCAGTCCAAGTTGCTCTTCTATCAGCTTGAATGAGTCAACCCAATTCAGACTGTTGTCACGTTCTGCCCCTGCCTTCCTGACTGTCTCTCTCCTGCCCTGATTAGCCCTTATTGTTTTCACCTGTCCCTTGTTTACCTGCCCATGTGTTCCTGATTTCCCCGTGTATTTATACCTCCCTCCTTGTGCCAGTCTTTGTCAGATCATTGTTTGTGTTAGCTGTCAGCGTTGTGTTTTGTCCTGCCGTTCCCACTCTATTATTACAACCATTTTTACTTCATCCGAGCCTGCATTTTTACCTCCTGAGCTGCCTCTCCACACATGGTCCACCATCTCCAGCCACACATCATGACAACTGTGAAATACTCAGAGCGACCCGTCAGGCACCAACAACCATGCCACGCTCAAAATTGCTTAAATCACTTTTCTTTCCCATTCTGACATTCAGTTTGGAGTTCAGAAGATTTTATTGGCCAGGACCACACCCTAAATGCATTCAAGCAACTGCCATGTGATTGGTTGATTAGATAATTGCATTAACCCTTTAAGACCGGCAGGAGCACCAGCGCTCCCATTTGCATAACTGTATTCAAATGCTTGTAGAACTGAAACTATATAAGACAGAACAATTTTTTTCTTTTTCAAATTAAACCGGATGAGGTACACTTATTTCACACACACTGAACATGTCAGAGCGCTCCATATTTCCACTAATGAGTTTGCAAAAACACAACCAAAATGCACAAATAAGAAAAGCGTTTTCATTCAGACACAGACGCTGTGTCGTTCTGATCTGCAGCTCACAGGGCTTCACACGCTTGAATAAACGTCACCACGTTGTCAACATGAACTGTAACATGATTATCACTCACCCAATCACCTGCTTTGACGTCATTTTCCGCGGATAGTAGTTCTTTGCAGTCTCAGTCTTTAGGCTTTTTCTTGTGCTTTTTCACCATAATAAGTTTAGACAAACACATCACACACCCACTACAAACTCCCGACTCACTCACACACCACTACAAACATTTTGATGACTCACAGACCCGCCAAACAGTACATCCTCCCTCCTGGAAGCCGTTGACACCATTACAGAGCCAGATGATGTTTAAGTTTCAGTTTCTGTTTCCTCATGTATATACTCCTGCAATATTCTTTATCATTGTTATTTTTATTAGTGAGAGAAAAGGAAAACTTTATACTACTGAAAAATTGGCTACAAATATTGAGCATTATTATATTAGACTCCTGCTGATTATTATTATTGATGTTTTTGTTACAGTTTATATAAATGAGTGCATCTCAGAAACTAATTAATGGAAGCACTTCAAATTAATTTGTTGTTGTTTGAAAGAACTGTGTGAAACCTTTTTTATTGACAATTTTGAGGGATAAAGGTGTGGAATTTCTGTATAATGAAAAATATGTGTACAAACAAAAAATTATTTTCCATTTCTGTAAGGATAATTGCATTTTTAGCTAAATATTTAGTTGCTATGAACATTTGACATTTATATTATTAAAATTTTGAATGTAAGGGTTGTATTGCTGTACAGCAGGTTGAAATACTCCAAAAAATGGCACCACAGCATGTAAAAATGTAAATATAGGTTCTGGCGAACTTGTCCTATGGCAGGTCTTAAAGGGTTAAGGAAAAGTTGAACAGATGTTCCTAATAATCCTTTAGGTCAGCGGTTCCAAAACTTATTTAGCCGCGCACCCCCTTCTTTGTCCCGACCATGTCGACGCACCCCCCAGCCCCACCTCAGGGCATGTCACACTAAACAGTCACTCGACAGACAGGGTTACAAAAATATGATCGACCTTTTTCCCCATCACTTTCATTTTTATGTTTATGTATTATGTATTTTTGAAATAGTAATTAATAAACATTCAATACCATTACAATGTTCTTTGATTTAATTTTAAATCAATATTTAGAGTGCCCAGGTAGCACATAAACAATGCAATTTAACGGTTTTCTTAAAGCAGGAATGTTTAACCAGAGCGCTCTCCTTCCTTCTGCTCTGCGTAAACCTGAACTGATCACCTACTTGTGCGTAATCAAATGTCTATAGGGGGGAAAAGATGGAAAAGCCATGAGGTTCACTTTTGCCTCAGACCGACTTATTGCTGTTTTATGGTGTGGCTGAATCTGCGATCCGCTGCCACGCGGACTGGAATAACAAATGCTGCAGTAACAGGAGTTGTAGTCAGGTTCATGAGGAGTCACTGGCTGGAGCGGACTCAACTTTAATACGTCATCCCGAAATAGAAGCCAATATCTTAATTTGACCTTGAATAAAAATGTTGTTATAAAACCTCTCAAAAGTTTTTTTTTTTTTTTATCATGGAGGAGATAGCGCTCATTTCTGCCTTCAGTCTGACGGCGCAGCATGCGTATGGAACTAGGATTGGGACAATATTCAGCGTAACTTGTACCAAGTTTTGTAACTTCGAACATGTTTCATCACATGTAACTTTAGATTCGTAACTTGTAACTTTGGATTCGTAACTTGTAACTTTAGTTTTCTAACGTGTAATTTTCAGTTCGTACTTGTATTTCTTGTTTTGTAACAGGAACATTGTATTTTGTACATGTATTTTTTATTTTGTAAAATCAAACTTTTATTTTGTACATTTACTACTCATTTTGTAACATCAAACATTCATTCAGAAACATGAAACTTTTGTTTTGTAACTAGCAGACTTCCAAAATAAAAACATCAATGTACAAGTTTGAAATCAAAACTCTCAAAACACACATTTCATTCTACAGGTACAAACCTCAAATCCTACAGTGTTACGTATATTTTTGTCTCGATTCTAGCGTCAGTGGGAGGAACTTGAGAGCACGAGTCTTGGCTACCAATCACGTTTCTCGAATTCCTGTCCAATCATTGGGAGAGGAGGGCAGAGCTGTAGAGACGACACTCCAAATGTCCGAATCCACGGGAAGGATGCTTATGAGTACGGATTCTTGCCGGTCTAGCAAGGCCGGGTCCTTGAAGATCACTAAAACCGGAAGTCAGCAGCTCTGAATTCGGACAGTCTAGCCTTCACCTCTACGGTGGCCCGTAGGTCCCGTCACAGCCGCGGCGGCAGCTACACGCAAAGGGAACATGCTAAAGCTAGCGAAAATGGAGCAGGAATATTAAGGAGCTAGAGCAGCTTCACGTCCATCAGCAGCGTTTGTTCACAACCGTTTTCAGGTAAAGTAACGTTGTTTATTCTAGAAGCTTTCAGGACTTACATGCTAACTTTAGATGGTTTCATGTATGTTTTAAGCTACAGAATGAACTTGTTAAACGTACACAACACATTACTACAGAGTATTATCATGTAGGCAATTAATATAAACCAAATGCATTATAAATGTTGAATGCAGCAGGATGTTTTCTAATGTAAACTGGACCTTAGAACTTATTTAGCATCAAATGAGGGTAAAACGTTTTAAAAAACAGACTTTTTAATAAAATGGCATTGAACTGTTTTCAATGTGCTTTTGTTTATTCAACTTGAGCCTAATAATGATTAGATCTGTCTTAAAAATGTAAATTCTCTGTAGTTTTTATTTAACTATTCCCTGCTGCTTTTCTTTAAACTGAACACAACCAGTGTACTGCAGGTTATATGTTTGTTTTACATTTTTCAATAAAAAACCTCTTTTTTTAATCTATTACAGGTCAGCATGCACTGTGCTGCACATCTGCCTCTGTGCTGGTGAAGTTGTGGGTCTGGAGGATGAGCATGAGGAAGATGTGTGTGGAGGAGGTCAGTGGTGCTCTGTCCTGCAGGAGGTACCAGCAGACCACCACTGCTGTTAACAGGCAAGTCATCCACAGAGATGTAACAGCCGTCGTCTGAGCCAGCCCAGCAGGCCCTGTAGATGGACGATGGAGTGGACAGTGAGAGGAAGCGTCCCAAAGCTCTCTCTG
>SSNQ01033837.1:581-17653 GCA_006942095.1 Nothobranchius kuhntae | reverse complement strand
AAAAAAAACGCACAAACGCTACAACTAATGGTCTAAGTTGAGAGACTGAAAATGGCGGAACAGTTTTCAGGTGAGGATGAGGCCTTTCCACGGAGCTAGCTCTGTGGTCACGTGGGTCTGATGCTCATTAATTATACAGAATTTTAGGCTTTTAATACACTTAAACAGAAGAGTGAGAAAAAAATTCACCCCCCTCAGAGTTGTCATGAGTGTAAACTAGATCATTTAAACCTAAAACATGTTCTGGTACCAGGCTGTAAACATGTTTATTTCTGCTGTGAAATTGGTATTTTTAACATGGGAGTCAATGAGGATTTGCTCGCTTCTGACACCAGCCCCCCAGTGGATGAGGGTGGAACTGCAATTTTTGTCACTGCCTGTTTAGCTTCATATTCAGACCAGATTTATGGGGGCTTGGTTCCTACGCACGATATAGGCACAGTTCTGTGTGTAGATACGGTTGATAAATGAGGCCCCTGGTTTCATCTTAAATCAAATGTCAAAATGATCAATAATATTGATAATTCATATTAATATGAAGTATCAATATTATTCATCATTCATTAAAAGTAGGGTGTTAGGGATAGGGTTATCATGAGGTGAGATGAGAGCCACTGTTTGTGGCCGGTGATCTTATTGTCAGAGTAATGAGTTCTTGCATGTGATTTGGGAACAGGCAGGTTGTAAAGTGAATGTGTCCTTTGCAGATAGCCGGGCTCTGGCTGTTGGGGGGATGGGTGCTGATCTCCTTCCTCGCAGCATCCTGCAGCAGTATGATCTCCGCAAGGATGTGTGGGCGCTACTTCCTCCCATGCCCACTCCACGTTATGATGCCAACACACATCTGCTCGGCAACAAACTCTACGTTGCTGGTACTCGTACACACCTGCTTGGCTCTGTTTGGTGGACGTTTCTGTCTTTTTGAATCACATTTTGGAACAAAGAGTTCTGTTTTATCTTTCAGGGGGTCGACAGTGTAAGAGACCAGTGAAGGCTTTTGAGGTGTATGACACAGAATCACGTTCCTGGACTTCATTACCCATCCTGCCCTGTAAGCGCACATACGGGGGTGTCATATGGGACTCCGCTGGAAGGCTGTGTCTCCTGGGAGGTCTGCGACAGGGCGGAGGACACCAAAGCTCCAAGTTCACCAAGAACGTTAACATCTTTGACACCAATCAAGGTAGCCACAGTTCATTCTCCTAAAAACCAAGTTATTGTTTTACCTGAACCTTTCTGTCGGTTGAAGCAGACAGATTGGTTGGTTTAGGTGCTGCACCATGCCAGAGCAGTTTTACTCCACAACAAGAAGGGGATGAGCTACTGCTCCTGCAGTTGACTCAGATAGGTCTGGAACGAGAACTAATTTAAATTTCTTCTGGCAAAAAGGAAAATAAATGCTCAAAACAAAATAATTTATTCAAACAGAATATTCAACCAAAGCAGCAGACATGTGCCTGTAAACCTTCTCAGTGGCCTAATGGTGGAGTCAGCACTGGAACTGGGAGACCGAGGTTCAAATCCCAGTCGCCAAAGACTTTAAAAATGGGGGCTGGGAGGGTTGTCTACACGGTTGGGACATGGAAGGGGGTACGCAGAAAACTACGTCATAAGGGTCTTCAAAATATATTTCAACTAATTCATACATCCAGTCTAATGGTCATTACACTACTTAATGATACTCTTTTTCAATTAATATGAACACTGGCATTGTTACAATAATAAAGTGAAGAAAAATAAAATGGTACCATAACATGCTACCCAGATCTCACATTTCATCATTTTTCAGCCCTATTGACCTCCAGTTTGTTGGTTTCTTCAAATGTTTTGCATAACGATCTTCTCGTGAGGAAAGCTGTGGACGCATATCAGTTCCTTTGTTGTCCTTCAACTGGAAATCACAACCAAAGCAGCACAATGTGTCATTGTAACCCTCCTCTGTAACAACCTTAATATTATGGACATCTTCTTTCCATAGGCTCCAATATCAGTTTTTTAGGCCAAATGGGAGGTGGCCACCACCGCGATTTTGACCATGTCACAGGTTCCGTCAAGCCCAGACAATTCCAAAAAAGGGAAGAGAGGAGGAGCTGAGGGTGGGGCTGTAAAGCTGGGATCAACTGATGACACCCGGTCGAACTAGCTACAAGCTAACCTGAAGCTAACCCAAAGCTAATGCGGAGGTGGGAGCTAAGCTAATGGAGGTAGCAACCTAGCTACAACCGGAGTTAACTGTGCACAACACCCGAGCTTCTGAGTCAGAGATACGCCGGGCTGACCGCTGGGTAAAACCGGGTGGAACACAGAGGTCTCCGAGACCTCCACAAGCAGGCAGCCGCACAGCACACAGAAGCCGTGATCAGACAGATGCACCGAGCTGCTGGGAGAACCAGCCGTCAGCCTGCCGCAGCACACAGAAGCCGCGATCAGACAGAGATGGACTGGGCTGCGGGGAGGGGAGAACCGGGTGGAAAACATTGGTCTCCCGAGAGCTCCACAAGCCAATAGTGGGAACCCAGCTCCACCAACATGTTATATTTCAACCCATTTTCTAAAGTGCAGCATTATGTTAAATGCACTGGGTTTTACCCTATTACATTTACATTTCATGGTTAAACAGTACATGTTAAAATCTAAGCTCAGCTCGGCAGTGACCTAAAATACATAAATATAATTTTACTTACAGAAAAAAATGAAGTGGAGACTCCTTGGTGCAATTAATGCAACAGCAAGTCATTTTATCCAACAATTGCACAAAAAAAATATCCAAAACAGAATACACAAGCACAGAGACTCAAAATCCCAGATCAGTTTCCAAGCCAGACCGAGCCTCTACTGAGGCCTTTCCACGGAGCTAGCTCTGTGGTCACGTGGGTCTGATGCTCTTTAATTATACAGAATTTTAGGCTTTTAATACACTTAAACAGAAGAGTGAGAAAAACATTCACCCCCCTCAGAGTTGTCATGAGTGTAAACTAGATCATTTAAACCTAAAACATGTTTTGGTACCAGGCTGTAAACATGTTTATTTCTGCTGTGAAATTGGTATTTTTAACATGGGAGTCAATGAGGATTTGCTCGCTTCTGACACCAGCCCCTAGTGGATGAGGGTGGAACTGCAATTTTTGGTACTTCCGGGTTTGACTCAATTTTAAAGCTGCATTGTGGGGGCCTGGTAACAACAGCTAGGCTAAATGCGAACGCCAAAGCTAATGTCTACAACCAATTTGCGGAGTGATTCTAAAAAATGTTGACATTAATATATATTAGGGCTGGGACTTGATTAAAAAAATTAATCTAATTAATTACAGGCTTTGTAATTAATTAATCTCGATTAATCGCATTTTAATCGTTCAGGAAAATGCGCTCTCAAAGTAAAACTTTTAATTAAAATTATGAGACAGAGAATCAAACATTAGACATGGTTATTACTGTAAACTAAAGCTTTTAATAAAAAAATGCATTTTAATTATTCAAATATCACTGTGTGATATGAAACAAAACCCAAATCAACTAAAATTTATAATTACAAATAGAAAACACCTGCAAATGGTTCCTGAGCCTTTAAAGTCTCTCTGTCTAGTTGAATGACTGAAATAAATTTGACTTTGCACCAGATTCTAATTTTTCCAGTTTCACTTGTTTGTATAATTGGGAAATTTTATTAGCATTTCTGCTCATAATGTAGTAAAAACACATAAATAATAATCCTTCAAAATGACAGTAGAACAGGCACAGATATGATCTAGTACTTAAATGTTCTAACTTTTAACACCAGAGCAGGCGTGGCATATTCTGAGAATGATCAAGAACATTAACTGGTTCCAGTTGGATGACTGGAGGTTGATGGGATGATAAAAGATCATGGCGAGGAAATAATGATCTGACGAACAGGTGAGCGGACCTTCCTTACATGGGAAGTCCTGATGTCACGTTAATAAGGGGATGCTGCCGACCCGCAGATTCACGCCTGCAGCAGTGAATCTGGTGTGATCTCCAGCCTGATCACAACTTCCTCGTTCCTCGCTGCCCCTGATAGTAATGCATGTGATGTTTAGACAGCGACCCGTCTCAGAAACATAGAATTCCCCGACAGAATTGTTTAGAAAATCATCAGAAAAGTTTCAGAGTATTTCTGTTTTAACTTAAACTTCTGTTTTCAACTTTAAGACACGTTGTTCGTGATTGTTAGAGTAGTGAGAACACGGAGCGTTCTCCCAGCGGCAGCCAGGTGCCTCTCGTTTATCTGACTACTTTCATAAACTACTGTTGGAGCACAGAATTATTCTGTCTGGTGCTTTCAGCGCTGCACAGATGTTACGTAAATGTTAAAAATATAGCTTACCGCAACTTTTGTAAAGTTTCCGGTGCTACCGGGCAGCCGCAGCAGAGATGATCTCTGAAAAATGTCCGCGACACGGACTCCGTTGTTGTCTGGAAGTTTTTATTTTCCAAGTTAAGAAAAGAGGCGGTTGTGTTTCCTAAATCCTGCATCAGTCCAAACAAGGCAACTTCTTTCTGTTTTTATTTCGTTTTAGTAGCCATTAGCCACTGTGCATTGTTGTGTGCGTCAGTGATATTCGGTCTACGAGGAAAACGTGCAATGACAAAGGTTCCGCCGTGCTTGAAATGCAAGCTGCGATCAAATGCGTTAATTTTTTTTAACGCGTTATTTTTTTCTAATTAATTAATCGTAATTAACGCGTTAAAGTCCCGGCCCTAATATATATATATATATATATACATACATATACATATATATATATATATATATATATATATATATATATATATATATATATATATATATATATATATATATATATATATATATATATATATATATATATATATATGTATATGTATGTATATATATACGTATATATATACATATACATATATATATGTATATGTATATATATACGTATATACATACATACATATATATATATATATACACATTTAAAAGTTTCCATCCGCTTGTGGCTACTGAGGACAAATGTCCCATTGACTTCTATTCAAATCACATTTTTTGATCATGTTTCATCTGCAAAAAATAATCATGCTTTCTGTGATGTTAGGGTTTCATTTTAGAGAAAAGTATCAAAATTGTCATTTTTACTGTTGGCCACCAAAATCTGTTATTTCTCAGTTGTATTGATGTCAGAAGGTCAACTTTGAGCTCTGATGAGTGAATAAAACACAGTTTCACTCTCTTACTGAATGTCACGATGGTCGACTGGGTACGGGAGTTGAGATTGGTAAGGAAGTTTTCTGGTGCGGGTGTGACTGGGAGAATGCCGGGAGTTCCCACGAGGAGCATGCTGGGCAATGCGGTCCAAGATGGAGGCCGGTTAGCTGGGAGAGGCCGGTCTGGGGGCTTGGGTTCTGACAGGACCCCCCGGTCCAGGGACGGCTCCAGAAGTCCCAGGGTGACCTCGGCGGTCCCAGAAGTCAGAGACAAGGGCAGGGTCCAAGATGGAGCGGGCCGGCTCCCAGGAGCGTTCCTCAGGGCCGTAGTCCGCCCAATCGACCAGATACTGCCAGCCCCGTCCCCTGCGGCGAGCATCCAGGATGCGCCGGACGGTGTAGATGGGCTCTCCGTCGAGGAAGCGGGCAGACGGAGGCGCCGGAGCTGGAGGCGGAAGGAGGGAGGATTCCACGTAGGGCATGAGCCGGGAGATATGGAAGGTGGGATGGATGCGGAGACTCGCAGGCAGCCGCAGCCGGTACGTGACCGGGTTGATAACCCTTTGCACGGGGTAAGGCCCAAGGAACCGGGGAGCGAGCTTCCTGGATCCGGCACGGACACGGAGGTCTGCCGTGGACACCCAGACCTTATCCCCTGGAGCATATGAGGGACCAGGACGGTGTCGGTGGAGGTGCTGGTGAGAGTAACGAGTGTTAGCTCGGGTTATGGAGGCCCGCGCCTTTATCCAGGCGTTCCTGCAGCGCCTCACCAGGGATTGAGCGGCCGGCACCGCAACCTCGGGTTCCTGGTGGGCAAAGACCGGGGGCTGGTAGCCATAGCAGACTTCGAGCAGGGACATCAGAGTGGCCGAGGAGGTGTGGAGATTGTGGGATAACTCAGCCCAGAGGAGGTACTTAGGCCACTGCGAGGGTTGGGCCGAGACAAAGCAGCGGAGGTACCGACCCAGTTGTTGATTTGCCCGCTCCGTATGGCCGTTGGTCTGCGGGTGATAGCCCGAAGATAGGCTGACTGATGCTCCCAACAGATGACAAAAAGCCCTCCAGAACCGGGCCGTGAACTGGGGACCACGGTCCGAGACCACGTCGACAGGAAACCCATGGAGACGCACCACATTCTCCAGGAACAACTCAGCTGTGCGTCGGGCCGAGGGGAGACCCGGAAGGGCGATGAAGTGAACAGCCTGTGACGAAGTCCAACCCCACATGGGACCAGGGGTGGCTGGGCACCGGAAGAGGTCTGAGGGTACCAACCGAAGCCTGGTTGGACGTCTTGGAGCGGGCGCAGACGTCACAGGCGCTCGTATAGTCCTTTACATCCCTCTCCATACGTGGCCACCAAAGAGCTCGTTTGAGGAACCCAAGAGTCCGTGAGAAGCCCCCGTGGCCAGACAGGCGTGATGAGTGGGCCCAGGACAATGCCTCGCTGCGACAGGCTGTGGGGACGTAGAGCCGACCCGCGGGGGTCTCTGGAGGCGCGGGATCGTCTCGGAGGGCGTTTTGGATAGCCTCCTCCAGTGGCCACCTCAGGTGGGCCAAGAAACGGTGCTCGGGGAGGATAGGTGCCGGCTCGGACGTGGGCGTTGGATGTGTGAACTGGTGGGAAAGGGCGTCCGCCTTCTGGTTCTTTGTCCCTGGGTGGTAGGCGAGATGGAATTCATAGGGCTCAAAGAAGAGGGCCCAGCGGGCTTGGCGAGGATTGAGCTGCTTGGCTGATCTGATGTGAGTCAGGTTCTGGTGGTCCGTCCAGATGGTGAACGGCTGAGTGGTGCCCAGAAGCCACTGCCTCCATTCCTCCAATGCCCACTTTATGGCCAGCAGCTCGCGATCCCCTACGCCGTACTTCTGCTGGGTGGTGGAAAACTTCCTGGAGAAGTAGGCGCAGGGATGAAGCCTGTCGTCAGGCCCGGCTTGGGACAAGATGGCACCGGCGCCAACATCCGAGGCGTCAACCTCGACCACAAAAGGGACTGCATGATCCGGATGGCGGAGGATAGGAGCCGACGTGAAACGGGTGACTAGGTATTGGAAGGCCCGAACGGCATCTGGAGTCAGCCGGAACGGTTGGCCGGGAGGGCTTGGTCGGGTGAGAGAAGAGAGGGGTGCCACAATGGTGCTAAAGTCCTTAATAAAACGGCGGTAAAAGTTGCAGAAACCCAGAAAACTCTGCAGTTGTTTCAGGCTTGTCGGGAGGGGCCAGTCTCTCACCGCCTGGACTTTCTGAGGGTCCATGGTTAGTCCTTTATCCGAAATCATGTAGCCCAGGAATGATACGGACCGCTGGTGGAAGGAGCACTTCTCGGGCTTACAGAACAGGTTATTGTCCAGGAGCCAGGTTAGAACAGCGCGAACATGGTGGAGGTGTTCGGCCTCGGACTTGGAGTAGATCAGGATGTCATCCAGGTAGGCAAACACCCACCGTCCCAACATGTCACGGAGGACACCGTTTATGAGGCGTTGAAAAACAGCGGGGCTATTGCACAGCCCGAAGGGCATAACCTGGTACTCCCAGTGACCGGTGGGGGTGATGAAAGCGGTCTTCCACTCATCTCCAGCTTTAATACGGACCAGATTGTAGGCGCTCTGGAGGTCCAGCTTGGTGAAGATCCGCGCCTGGGAGATGGCGTCCAGGGCAGACGTGAGGAGCGGCAGAGGATGACGGTCTTTGACTGTGATTTTGTTCAGACCTCGGTAATCGATACAGGGGCGGAGATCACCCTCCTTTTTCCTGACAAAGAAGAAGCCTGCGGCACCCGGGGAGGAGGAAGGTCGAATGAAACCCTGCTGGAGGGCCTGGTCAATATATTCCTCCATGGCTCTGGACTCGGCGGGAGAGAGAGAAAAAAGGCGCCCCCGGGGTGGGCTGGTTCCTGGTTGCTGCTTGATTTCCATGTCGTACGGGCGGTGAGGCGGCAGAGTGGTGGCGCGCCGCTTGTCGAATACCGCAGCCAGGTCCCGGTAGGGCAGTGGCAGATTGGGCAGTGTTTGGCCAGTGTCACCGTCCGGGTGGTCTGGCATGGATGGAGGAGGAGAGAGGTGGGCCTGGCACTGGGTCCCCCATTCCAAAATGCGGCCCTGGGACCAGGAAATCCGGGGGTCGTGGAGACGGAGCCAGGGATATCCCAGGATTAGAGGAGAGGAGGGAGCACATATGATCAGGAACTGGAGGGTCTCTTGGTGGCCTTGGACAATCATCTGGAGTGGCTGGGTTCGGTTTTGGACCAGATAGGGTTGGAGGGGCCTACCGTCCACCGAGGTCACAGGCACAACTCTCTCCAAGGGGGTCATGGGGATCCGTAGGCGCTTAACCAGATCCATGTCCATAAAATTGTCAGCGGCCCCCGAGTCCAACAGCGCGTGCATCTGAAGTGAGGTCTCACCATGAAGGAGGGTAACATGAAGAAGGAGTCGATTTGAAGAGGCAGGGGCTGAAGGTGAACCAGGCTGAGCGACCCCGATACTCAGTGGGTTCCTTCGTTTCCCAAATGTAATGGACAGTTCAGGCGTCTGTGGTGGGAGGAGCCACAATAGGCACAGAGACCCTCACGCCACCGTCGCTGTCTCTCCTCTGGAGGAAGGTGGCCTAATTGCATGGGCTCATCAGTAGGAGCGGGACCGGGAGCAGGCGTGGGGGAACGAGGAAGAGGTCCAGGCACCCTGGATGGGCGAGTGAAGGGCTTGGGTCGAACCAGAACCCGCTGATCCATGCGCAGCGCCAGATTGACCACTTCATCCAGGGTCTGGGGCAGTTCCTTTCCCGCCATCTCATCACGGATGTAGGTCGCCAGTCCCTCCAAGAAGACGGCTCGGAGGGCAGAGTCATCCCACCGCAGCTTGGCGGAGATGGTGCGGAACTCCGACGCATAAGCGCACACCGTGCGCTCCCGCTGGCGGAGCTTTAGGAGTTGTGTTTCTGCTCCCTCTTCGCTGCTGGGTGGAACAAAAGTCTTTCTGATGGCGGACACAAAAGCAGCATAGTCAGTGCAAGCCGGTGATTTGGAATTATAAAGCGCAGCAGCCCACTCAGCCGCGCGTCCGGAGAGCAGGGAGGTGAGATGCGCCACCCGAGAGCGCGCAGTGGGAAAGCGTCCTGGCTGGCACTCAAACTGCATGTCAAGGGTGGCGAGCAGATCGTCTGGGCTCCCCGTCACACCATTCCACCTCTCCGGGAGACTGAAGTGCGGCCCCTCTGTTGGTGGAGCGAGGACTTGCTGCTGGAGAGCATGGAGGGCTGTGGATAATTGTAGGATGAGATCGGTCTGGGAGTTTTGTTTGGTGTGGAGCCGATCGATCAGGGCGTGGAGCTGAATGAGTTCATTTTCCATTTGCTCCGTCTTTCTTTTCATGCGCTCGAACTCCGCTGGATCTACGGACTCAGTCATCCTGTCACGATGGTCGACTGGGTATGGGAGTTGAGCTTGGTAAGGAGTTTGATGTCTGGATTATTCGGTAGAGAACTCTGATCAGGGGTTTCAATGAAACGATGACTGAGTGAAGAGCCGGTGCGGCGTCTTCCATATATAGGCTTGGGTGTGACTGGAAGAATGCCGGGAGTTCCCACGAGGAGCATGCTGGGAAATGTGGTCCAAGATGGAGGCCGGTTAGCTGGGAGAGGCCGGTCTGGGAGCTTGGGTTCTGACACTGAAAGTGTAGAAACACAATTACGTACCTGGCTAAAGCCCAGGCACTATCAAACTCTTTCTAGTCTGATTATCTGCTCATTTAAATTCTGACAGCCAAGGAGCAAGATGAAGAGGCAGCCCTCTCTGGAACCGGTTCTGGATTAGATCAAGCAGCCTGAAACTCTTGGAAAAACTCAGGAAAGTGATAAATGTGGATCATCCGTCTAATGTGGACTTTGTGGTGCAGGAGAAGAACTGTTTGCTCTACGTCTCCTGATCATTCCTCTGAAAGTGAGAGGAGGACAAGGGGTCCTGCTACAGGACGGATTTCAAAAAGTGATGTCTTGTATCCAACTAATGCAGAGACTTCCTGCTGCTGGAAGTTTGATTTTTGAGGTAACTCGACACGCCATCTCCAGAATTTACAAGGTGGAAGCTTCTTTCACATTCTTTTTTCACTCAAGAGATCATCAAATCCTTGTCATCATGACACACCAAAGTGGATGAAGGAGGAGCTCCAGGGTGTCACTGGCACCTGCAACATGTCATTTTTACAACTAGTAGGGCTCGTGATCGTGACGTCATCACAGATGCCCGTGGGAGGCCTACGAGCTCCTGCTTGTTGCTACTGACAACAGCATGCTCTCGTTCTTGCAGATTAAAATAATCAATCATTCATTTGATCGGCTATATTACACAACTATGGTAAATGTCTGTTATGGGGTGCAACACGTGACTGCCAGGGGAATAAAGGTGAAAAACAGGCTAATTCTTCACTGTTTCAACTGAACTTCGGCAAGTAGTGTCGATGCTCCAGTCTGGGTCTTTCATATGGATCAACAGCATTTATAATGCTGTTTCTGTCCACATACCGGTCTCAGACGTCTTTATTTAATGCATATTCCACATCCTTTTAGGGATTTTAGCGTGGACTGTTTGTTTACACTCGTAGAGCCGCCAGCATGTCTGCGCACATCCGAGAATGCTATGCGTAATCACCAGCAAGAGCATCTTATCCTTTCAGTTTTCCTGGAGGATCACATTACTCACATGACCGTGTAGTGCTACCGCTGCATTATTTCTGTGTTTCCGTATTTCTGGTTGTCGTTCCAGTCGCCCTCCCATCTGTGGGAGACAAAATACCTTACAGTTTTATCTTAAATAAGGTTTCTCACTGCAGATCCACCGGTCATAAACAGTCGACTACTCAGACAGACACTTTCACTTCATTGTCCCACAATGCAACTGACTTCTCCATCCAGCAGCAATGCCCCAGAGTAACCACTGGACAACTGGAGTTTGGAATCAAAGACGAAATGGGAAAGACAAAATCAGTAAGTCACTCTGGACATCCGGCCATGTGGTCACGCTTTGAGACCGCTTCAGCAGAAGCCAAACCAAGCAGAGCGCGAGCGTCATCACGTTAACGTGTGATGATGGGGCTGAAATTTACGGGTGTGTGTGTGTGTGTGTGAGGGAAAAGCAAGACGAAAATGTCCAGCCTACTCAACGGCTGTGCGCATGCACACACACACACGCGCACACACACACACACACGCGCGCACGCACACACACACGCACACAGAAGGCACAGTTTCTACAGTCTAATTTAGGCTGAGATGAGGAGGTGAGGATGAGGAGGTGAGGATGAGGAGGTGAGGATGAGGAGGTGCTTCAAATGACAAGATCCAGAAGCAGATTGCTTTATTATCCATCTGCAGCAATATTTCCCACACAGCCATGACGTTGGCTGCCACACATTGATGTGATATTACTGCTCCTTCTCCCCAGTATTTAAACGCATGCCTGATAATGCATGTATTCTGAGCTGGGGACGATAACCACTAAAATAGAGTTTTGATGGAAAATTGCCAGAGAAGGACACATGTCAGCTTTTCAGGTTTCACATGGTGTCAGTTTGTCCACATTTATAGAAATATTATATCAGTTACTATTATATATCACTTTTCTCCTGCTGTACGTCTCCGGTTTACGTGCTCAGATGTCTTTAAACTTGAACAAATACAACAAATAATTGAGCTAAGTTGCACCGTTTGTAGCTACAGGAATTTCCTTTACCATGTAGAAATATTTCTAACTGTATTTTTGACTTTTTAAATCTTCAACCATTTGGTTTAACTTGGAAGATCAGCCCCAAGGTTGAGGAACACACATCTGAAGTAAGCAACCGGAGGCCTTTCTACATGATTCTTCATGTAGTAAAGGGTTACTCTGAAGTGAGGATTTTTTCAGTAATCATCTGATGCTCTGCAGTTCTGATTTCATAGATTAAAAGAACACTAGGCTGTATCATGGAAAATCCACTTTTTGGAGCTTGTTGCCATGGGGCGTTGTTTCCTCATGAGTAATGCCCCAAACCCGTGTTTGGCTGCATTCCTGCATTTTCCTGTTTCAGCTGTAAAGTTAGACTTTTGAAACTCATGAAAGCAGACTGATGTAAAATGTGTACATCACTCCATCTTCTGGCGCCAGACACCAGGCCCTGCTCCTCCGCTGAACCTGGTCCGGGTTCAGAAGCCCACCCGCCTCTCGTGGCCAGCTCAGGATGCGTGGCTTCGGTGGGCTAGGGCTGGACCTTTACACAGGTTCACGTCCCGGTCTCAGCAGGAACTTTTTATTTTCTTGTCTATGTGCACTTCCCAGTATGATGTCGTCAGCTCTTTACTGGTTGACTGTTTAAAATAGGGACTGATGTGTTTATTTTAGTTTGTTGAGCCAGTGTAAGTGAAGGTGAGGTGTGCAGAGTAAATCAACCAAGACGCCGATAAACTGTGACCTTAAGGTTAGGATTGGGGTGAGGGGAGGTTTAAGTAGTTCACAAGTACTTCTAATGTCCGTCTCATCACCGGCGTCGGATACCGACGCTCTGGGACGCTGCGTCAGCTGTTTGTCCCTGATCGTCATCTCCTGATGCGCTGGGGCATCCCGAATCGTCATATATTGAGGCTTGGTCACACACATCACATGTTGACGCCTTGGGTGTGAGACTGTGTTGGGCTGGGCTCTCCCTTAGAGATAGGGTGAGAAACTCGGTCATCCGAGTAGATAACTGTCTGACTCTAAAGCTGCTCAAACACATTAAACACTGATATATGAACCCATTATGAAGTTTATATTTTGTGAGTATTTGCAAAGCGTGTTTTCTCAGCCTGAGGTGTGGCTGTTGAATGAGGAAACAGATTTCTTTACTTTAAATCTTCTCAAATGTTTAAATGTTCAGTCCTAAGGACTGTTGTGAATGGAGAGCTTTTGGGGGATGGCAGGTTGTGTCAGACATGTTTTTTATTATTAAAAAAGCAAATTATCTGACATCTTCCATTTATCGATGAAATGTATCCAGTGATGTTTATATACTACAGCACTGTGCTGTAATATTGCAGACTGATGTAATGAACCACCAGCACCACCCCACCTCCCCGCTCCATCAATCCAGCAGCAGTGCACCCCCCCCCCACACACACACACACACACATTCCCAACCTGGACCCTGCGCAGCCCTCAGACCATCACATTTGAGCAACCCTGGACTAGAGTGTGAACAAAATCCAACAGATTAAGTTTAATCTCAAAGTCACAAGTTTGTGGAGCAGGAACTGTTCCTGGTGCTGAAAGGCTGGAATAGCAGAGACACTGGTAGCCATGGCAACAGCATAAAAGGAGGGCTGATGAAAATTATAGGGACCGTGACACCTGTAATGGGAAGGTGCGTATGAATAACAACGTTGTTTAATAAATATGTACTATTAACATGTTTCTTATCCATTTGCTTCTTTTCAAAATGATGGTTTATGGGCAGATAAATAAAAAAATGATGGTTTATTTGAGCAAAATAATAACAAATCTTTAATATATTTGACTTTTTGAGTCACATTCCTGTTTTTTTAAACCAACAGCAAAATTCAAGCAGGCAGAAATAAATATATAGAAAAACATGAGTCTCTAATGTGTTTAAATAAAACGTAAATATTTAATCATTCTTTCATCCTATCTCTAGTCAAAAACAAACGTTTTCAGGAGAAGCACGGATTAGAAAAGTGTTTGCATTACGAATGTATTAATGGCTCATAATTCTAATAATGAAATCTGAGATTGGCGTTTGGGACGAATGGGCTTATTTCGGATGTGCTATCAGATCAGATCAGAAGGTTTTATTACCAAATGTGTCATTTAAAGCTATCCATACTGTTTGCCCCCATACCTGTCTGTCCTCATTCACATGATCTCTCCCATCCGCTCCCTCAGATCATCATCCTCTATCACTCTCTCTGTCCCACCTTTCCGTCTCAGCACTGTGGGGAGCAGAGCTTTCTGCAGCTCCGCTCCCCGTCTCTGGAATTCTCTCCTCAAGCCATCCGTAACTCTGACTCGCTCCCCTCCTTTAAATCTGGACTCAGCCCAGCTGTTTCAGACTGCGTCACCTTTTCCTTCTTCACTGATTTTATTATCTAGTTTGTATTTTTAGGCTTCTGTGTGTGATTTTGCTGTATTCATTTTTAATGCATTATTATTATTTATTTATTATTTATTTATTTATTTATTTATTTATTTATTTATTTGTTTGTTTGTTTGTTTGTTTGTTTGTTTGTTTATTTATTTATTTATTATTATTATTATATGTGTGAGAATCACAACATTAGCTGCAGTACTTGCTGCAAGAAAAATAAATAATAAGCAAAATTAGTAAATAAGCGCAATGAAATGATATTAATATAGAGAGACAATAATTAGTGAAGCAGCTGTTTTATACAAGTCGGTGGTGCAGGTCAGAGCGGGTTAGTTCAGGTACAAACACAACACAGGTCATGTGACTGAAACAAAGCAGCAGGAGTGAGCAGCTCTACACTTGTCATTCATGAGTCCGACAGCAGAGGGGAAGAAACTGTTTTTGTGGCAGGAGGTTCTGATCCAAACGGATCGGAGCCTCCTGCCAGATGGGAGCGAGTCGAAGAGACCATGTCCAGGGTGAGACGGGTCAGCTGTTATCCGACCTGCACACCTCAGTGTCCTGGAGGAATACAGGTCCTGTACGGAGGGAGTTTGCAGCCCATGACCTTCTCGGCAGAGCGCACGACCTTCGGGAGTCTCTTCGTGTCTCTGATGGCAGCTCCAGCGTACCACACGGTGGTTGAGGAGGTGAGGATGGACTTGGTGACTGTGGTGTAGAACTGCCTCATCAACTGCTGACAGGTTTTATTTCTTCAGCTGCCTCAGGACGTACATCCTCTGCTGGGCCTTTTTTATGATGGAGGTGATGGTGGGCTCACACTTGAGGTCCTGGACGATGGTGGTGACCAGAAGGCAACATGAGTCCACCGTGGTGATGTCGTGTCAGACAGGGTTATGGGGGGAGTGGGGCGGTGTGCTTCCTAAAGTCCACAACCTCCGCTGTCTTCTGTGCATTTAGCACCGGGTTGTTGTGGCTGCACCAGAACACCAGCTTATGTCACACCGACAGACCGGTAACAGTAAAAATGTTCCAAAAACGTGCTTAATATTCACCAATATATGCAAATTCAGCATAAATAATTAACTAAGCTAATTTCATTAAGTTAAAAGCATGACCTCAGTCTTACTTCTGCTGGTTTATGGTTGTAACAGTCTGTTATAGAAACAAAAATCCACTTTCTTACATGCAGGAGAGTGTTCAGTGTCAAAGTAGTAGGAATGGGAGTAAAAGTATTCTGCCATGTATGCCGAACATGTGATCATGAGACAGAACCCGTGGGAAGTTTTTTGTCCATGAGATTCACTCCTAACGTCAGCAGCCTCTCGGATTGCACGTTTGAATGAAACTTTATCAAACCGATAAAAATAGCTGCACTGATCTCGGATTAATCATGGAGGACGATTACACAGCGGGCTTTGCAGCATTACCTCTGAAGACTAGAAAGCCCAGTCTGCAGACTCATCTGCTTCCTTCTATTGTCTCACCTTCTCACTGCATGGATTCTCTCTGTGGGTTTTATCTGTCTTCTGTAAGACGACACTAATACTCGCTGGTGCATGGAAGACAATGGACGCTCTGAGGTGAAGACTTGTGTGAAACCACCTGAAAAAGAATAGATTTAACGAGCAATGTTGTGGGTTTGGAGAACGCTTATAAAGCTTGTTCCACTTTAAAAGCAAGATGTTCCAGGAATTCTTCAAAAACTGAGAAGTAAAAACCAACCGCCCACACAGCCCTCGCCTCCACATGCAAACAGCAACGTAGCTCTGGTTGCACTTCGGTTTGATGCGTCGCTGCCACGCCGACGCCGACGCCTCACGGCTTCATCAGCAGCTCATCTCACATCCAATCAGCTGTCACTCACCTAGACCTGCCGTGTGTGTGCGCGCGTGCATGCGTGTATGTGTGTGCGTGTGCGTGCGTGTGTATGTGTGTGTGTGTGTGTGTGCGCATCACCCTGGTGCCTCAGGAATTCACCCCAGCTACTCTTTGACCTTGTGTGTGCACACACACATTTGTTTACTCACGCTGTGTTTTGTTGTCCTTCGTCCTTCTCAGGCACCTGGCTGAAATCGGAAGAGACGGTGACTTTGAAAACAAAGAGAGCAGACTTTGCTGCCGCCTTCCTGCGTGGTCGCATGGTGGTTGCAGGAGGACTCGGTAAGCAAGACGACCAACTCCTGTCACTGACTCCTACTACAGCCATCACATCAACACTTCCTTCTTTCTGTAGTGTGGAGCTTTTGGTTTGAGCATTAACGAGCAGAGCAGAAGAGTCCATCTAAACTGCTGCAGTAAAATAGTTTCTCTCACTTCAGGTGACGAAATGCTTCACTTTGTTATTTATTAGCTAGCTCTTTCACCACCCTGCTAACCGAATATCTCGGGTCAAATCTGCTGCTTTTTATACCAATTCTTCAGTGTGTGTGTGTGTGTGTGTGTGTGTGTGTTCCTCAGGCCACGAGCCTTCAGCTTTGGACACGGCAGAGTCTTTCCATCCCCAGAAAAAGAAGTGGGAGAGGTTGGCTCCAATGAACTTCCCCAGATGCTCCGCCTCCTCCATTGTCATTAGAGACCGCCTCCTAGTGGTGGGAGGTGTCAACCAGGTACACCATGGCACAGTTCGAAACCCTTATGTTCACCAGTAACTCACTAGTCTACAACTGTTAACACAACAATTAAACTGGAACATTTCTGAAGAAATCTTGGAAGGGGCCTGCCATCTGGCACAAGATGGTGGCCATGTGTCTAAAGGCGTGTGACGTTCGTGGTGT
>SSNQ01033836.1:62627-84979 GCA_006942095.1 Nothobranchius kuhntae | reverse complement strand
ACCAGCCTGTTCCAGCTGTTTCGCACTCGCCCTTTCGAGCGCAGCCCTCCATGGGTCGCCCCCAGTTCTCTGGTACGGGCGACGGCGGTAAGGGCGCATGCACAACCCTCGGACGTTGTTCACGTGACCGCGCACACGTGTCCACTGTCGGAACGCGCGCACGAGTGGCGCCGCCTTTGTATCATGAGCAAATGGATTTCGGACACCATTCATTGCGGTCACACACTTCATTTTCAGGCCACTCCACCTCCCTTCAACGGGATCGTGGAGATGACGTTCACATCGCAAGTACAGTCTCAGGCCCTAGAGCTGGAGCTGCGGGAACTTCTGTCCAAGGACGCTATTTCCCGAGTCCCTCGTGGACAAGAACTCTCGGGCTTCTACTCCCGCTACTTCGTAGTACCGAAGAAGTCGGGAGGAATGAGGCCGATTCTCGACCTGTCCCTGTTCAACTGCTCCATAGCAGTAATGCATTTCCGCATGTTAATGATGAGACAAGTCCTGGAATACGTGCGCCCCGGGGATTGGTTCACGTCAATCGACCTGAAAGACGCATACTTCCACATACCAGTAGTTCCAAACCACCGGAAGTTTCTGCGTTTTTCGTTCAAGGGAGTTCAATATCAGTTCAATCGCCTCCCTTTCGGCTACTCGCTAGCCCCACGCACCTTCTCCAAATGTCTGGAGACTGCGCTGCAGCCACTGCGCACGGAGGGAATGAAGGTCTTATTTTACCTGGACGATCTTCTCCTGTGCGCTCGGTCCAAGGACGAGGCGTCACAGCAAACCAGGAGGTTGACAGAGCATCTGATATCACAGATCTGGATCAGGTTCGGGGAACCGTCTGTGGATCTGTTCGCGGCTCGCGAAAACGCTCAGTGTCGCCTGTGGTTTTCCCTGAGTCCCCGGGATGGACCCCCGCTCGGGGCGGACGCCTTTTCACACCAGCCCTGGCCTCAAACGCTCCTTTATGCGTTTCCACCAGTCCCTCTGATTCCCCGTCTCCTGGACCGAATTCGGTCGGAACAGCTCTCGGTGATTCTGGTGGCTCCCAGACGCTTGTCCGCGTCATGGTTTCCGGACCTGCAAGCGCTAGTGTCCGGCTCTCCGTGGAGGGCGGACGCCCTTCTCCAGGCAGATGGGATAATCAAACATCCTCCGGAAATAGGCCAACGGCTGTGGGTTTGGCCGCTGAGCGGCTGCCGCATGATGTGGTCGCCACGATTCAGAGTGCGCGGGCGCTCTCTACCATTGCGTCTTACGCTGCTAAATGGGCAGCTTTCCAGAAATGGTGCACAGAGCGGAATGTTCAAGCGCTCTCCTGCCAGCTGGCGGATGTCCTATCGTTTCTGCAGATACTGATGGACAGGGGTCTCGCATTCAGCACTATTAAAACATATGCTGCAGCTATCTCATCATGTCATCAGGGGTTTGGAGATGGATCTGTTTTCAATCATCCCCTCACAAAACGTTTTCTAAAAGGTGTCAGGAGGAACAGACCTGTGTCCCGCCCGCTTTTTCCCCAGTGGGATCTAACGGTGGTTCTGCACGGCTTATCTAAAGCCCCGTTTGAGCCCTTGAACCAGGTCTCACTCAAGTTCCTGTCGCTTAAAACTGCATTGCTGCTGGCGCTAGCATCAGTTAAGAGAGTGAGTGACCTGACCGCCCTCTCAGCGGCTCCCGCATGCCTCAGGATCCGGGAAGATGGCGGGTCTGCTGTTTTATGCCCCAACCCAGCCTTTGTGCCCAAAAGCATTAATGCTTCCTTCAAATCCAGGTCAATTTCATTGGCTGGACTTTTTCCTCCTCCCCATAATTCTGAGGAGGAGGCGGCTTCGCACCTTCTCTGCCCGGTGCGCGCGCTTGCACGATATGTGTCACGCACTTCAGGGATTCGTCGCTCACAAAACCTGTTTGTGCACTACAGGGAGTCTTCCCTTGGTCAGGCGCTGTCGGCCCAGCGTCTTTCACACTGGCTGTGTGACGCCATTTCCCTCGCTTACACATCATCAGGGCAGGATCCCCCTGAGGCACTCAGGGCTCACTCAGCCAGAGGGATTTCCTCTTCGATGGCGCTCCTCAGTGGTGTGTCAATGGAAGACATTTGTCAGGCTGCTTCATGGGCTTCACCCTGTTCCTTTACTCGTTATTATTTACGAGATGTGTCTTCAGGTTCCATCACTCGTTCAGTGCTTGGACCCCAGCAGGCTAAATGAATGCTTATGGCACCTCATTGGCCTTGCTGAGATGGATTTCATCCTCTTGTGGATTATGTTTTTTAGTGGGGGCCCCTCTTTTATCGTGGCTGCCTCAGTCTTTAAGCCTGGTCTGAGGCTGAATGTCCCCCACTAGAGGAGATTTGATTGGGTGTGTCCATTGGTTGTGTTAACCAGTGGGGCGTAAACCCATCCAGCTGCGCTTTATTCCAATAGCAGCTAGCTTAAGGGCTAAGACTAGACGAAATAGAACGTTGGTTACGTATTGTAACCCCAGATTCTATGAGTCTAGTCGCAGCCCTTAAGCCACTGGCCCCACTGGTTATGATGGGAATAAGAGCCATTGGAGGTGAGCAGTGGGGTCACTGCGGTTTTATACCACGAGGGGGCCCACTATTGGTGGGCGTACATTTTAGCTCTTCATGATTGGCTGATGCGGAGATCATCCAATAGCAGCTAGCTTAAGGGCTGCGACTAGACTCATAGAATCTGGGGTTACAATACGTAACCAACGTTCTAGAGACCAAACGAAATGCTGTTATCAGCATGGAGCCAAATAAATTAACTAGAGTGGCTAACTTCTACTAAAGAGAGCAACTGCAGCTGATTAGCTTGATGGGGAGCAGCTGGGTGGAGCCTTCAGCAGGCTTCACTGCATGGAGCTGAACCTGACAGGAAAATAACAGAGCTGAACTGCAGCAATATGGTAAGAAGGCAGGAAGGTTTACCCTTGGGGTTGTAACACACATGCAGATAAGGATACATGAACCTAGTTTTTAACATTTCCTAATTATAAACATTCAGTATGAATGACAACTTTGATTTAAGAAATTAAAGATTTAAATCTGAATATTAAAACTTTGTGGGCTTTTTTTGTCATTTGAAATTGTTCATTTTTAAAGCATTGTTCACCAGCTGGCTCATATACCCTTACGCTATAAGCAGCAGTTTTACGTCCATCTTTAAAATTCATTCTCTCCCATTTTTGTTTTTCAAAGTTTAGTTTTAAGAACTTCTACTTGCAAGGCAGAATTTTTGAGTACCAAGTGGGAAAAAAGTCATCAGGAATCCTTCCTGGAGATTCCTGATGAGGTCCATCTTCAATATAGCTGTCAAACATGACATGACATATAAAAAACATTTAAAAGTTACAGTAATAAATTGTTTGTCTACACTTTTGTGGGCCTGAATCCCATGGTATAGCTGCATATAAGAGAGAAGTGGAGCTTTCACAATAGAGTAGAGTAGAGTTGAGTAGAGTAGAGTAAAGTAGAGTAGAGTCGAAAATAATTTTTATCCCTCAGTGGGGAACTTTTAATGTCACAACAGCGATTACATTCACAACAGGCCAAAAAATGAGAGTAAGAGTAAATATGAAGAGTTAATTACCAGAATACATAATGCAGAAATACTTAATAGATTCAAAATGTTAAAAAGGTCAAACATATAAATATTGGCTTTGCGATAAAATGTGTTTTTGAAAGTCCTGATCAATCAATCAAACTTTATTTATATAGCACTTAATCATACAATGCACGCAACTCTAAGTGCTTAACAAGTTAAAAAGGCCCCGCATACCCACATTCCCTCCCATCCCCAGAATTTGACTGTCTGACAATAAAAACCCTTTCACAACACTCATCCTCTGGCATACACGCACACATGCACACATGCGCGCGCGCGCACACACACACACACACACACACACACACACACACACACACACACACACACACGCCCCCCCCCCCCCCCCCCCCCCCCCCCCCCCCCCCATAGAAAAAACACGATGCACTGAGATCAGATGAGCCAGACCAGCTGAGATAATGATAAGGAAACACCATCAGGTTAGCCATCCGCCCCAACAGCTGCAGATCCGCAGCAGCAGCCGAGGCACCGACACAGGGCGCCCAGGGCAGGGAGGGCGGAAACCCCCACCTCCACCCAGGCACACCTGGAAAGTACCCAGGCCGCCACAGCCGACTACCGCCCCCGGGGCAGAGGGTTCCCACAGAGGAAACACTGGAAAAAGGATAAATTAAGGTTAAAATATAAAATCATAAGAGCTAAAATGAGAATTGTAATATTAGAAGTTATATAGATATTAAAATGATGTTGATAGATCCATGGTAAAAAATACTGTTTAAAAATAGCACGTATAAAGAAAGAATACATAAAATAAATAAATAAACAAATACATAAATAGATGAATAAATAACCTAAATAATTAATTATTTATTTATTTAAAAAGTGATAGTAATCAGTTAAAAGCTAAGCTGAAAAGATAGGTGTTGAGCCTGTTTCTAAAAACATGAACATTCTCTGCAGCCCTGAGGTCCCCTGGCTGCTCGTTCCAGAGGCGAGGACAGTAGTACTGGAAGGACACCTCGCCGTGATTATGTGTCTTGACTTTAGGGATGACAAGGAGATGGCTGCCAGAGGAGCGCAGAGACCGCATGGGTTCATATGGTGTGAACAGTTCTGAAAGATAAGAAGGCCCAAGACCGTTTAGACACTTAAAAACTGTTCAAAGTATTTTAAAATCGATCCTGAAACATACGGGGAGCCAATGCAGTGTTTCTAAAACTGGAGTAGAAGAAAGAAGAAGAAGAAGAAAATATAATTTCTATAGCGCCTCTCAAGATAAAAATCACGAGGCGCTTCACAAAAACAAAAAATGTAAAAAAACATTTAGAAAATGTTTAAAAATATATTTAAAATGAGCAAAAATAGGCAATTGTTATTTAAAAAATGTTAAGAGAGAGAGAGAGTGACTAGGAAAGAGGGAAATCAGTGGATCCTGAGGAAGGTGGAATAGGTGGGGAGAGCAGAATAAAGAGAGAGAGGTGAAGAAGGTCATACAAAATCCAGCTTGAACAAGTGAGTCTTCAGCTGCTTTTTGAAGGAGACCACTGAGTCCACTGATCTCAGGCTCAGGGGGAGAGAGTTCCAGAGTCTGGGGGCCACAGCAGCAAATGATCTGTCACCTTTGGTCTGTAGCCTGGTGCGCTGCACAACCAGTAGGCTTTGATCGCTGGACCTCAGGGACCTGCTGGGGGTGTAGGGACTAAGAAGATCACCAATGTAAGATGGTGCTTGTCCATGTAAGGCCCTATAGACCAGAACCAGGATCTTGAAATGAACCCTGAAGTTGACTGGCAGCCAGTGAAGCTGGAGGAGAAGCGGGGTGATGTGGGTGTATTTGGAGGACTTGGTCAGAAGCCGAGCACAGGCATTCTGAACCACCTGTAGACGGTTCAGGGAGGTTCTGCTCAGACACGTGAAAAGAGAGTTGCAGTAGTCTAAGCATGAGGAGATGTTGTGGAGAACTGTCTCAAGTTCAGAGCGGGACAGAATGGGACTCAGCTTAGCAATGTTCCTGAGATGGAAGAAGGAAGAGCGAACAAGAGAACTGACGTGAGAATCCAGGGTGAGAGCTGGGTCAAAGGTCACGCCAAGATTCCTGACAGAAGGTTTGGTGTGAGAAGCAAGCTGACCAAGACAGTCTCTGACTTTGGGAACCAGCTTGTCTGGGGCACAGATGAGGATCTCAGTCTTATCTTCATTCAGCTGTAGAAAGCTCCCAGCCTTCCAGGTTTTGATAGAGTCTAAGCAGGTGTGTAACAGCTGCAGCTTAGATGCCTCATGGGGCTTAAAGGAGATGTACAGTTGGATGTCATCTGCATAAAGAAGGTAGGAGATTCCTTTGAAGGAGCTCAGGATGTGCTGAAGAGGAAGCAGATAGAGGAGGAAGAGCAGAGGCCCCAGCACAGAACCTTGTGGGACACCATGGGTAAGAGATGGAAAATTGGTGGTGGAGGACCTAAACTTGGAGACGGCCACAGAAAAGGAGCACTCAGAGATAAGAGGAGAACCACTCCAGAGCAGATCCTGATAGGCCTACCCAGTCTCTGAGCCTCTCCAGTAGCAGGTGATGGTCAACAGTGTCAAAGGCTGCAGTCAGGTCCAGCAGGACCAGAACAGAACAGTCCCCTGCATCACTGTGAGTCAGAAGGTCATTAGAGACCCTAAGAAGAGCTGTTTCAGTAGAAACAGTAATGTGCTCCTGCCTCCTGGTCTTCGTCAGGACACATGCTGCTGAGTTTTGTAATAGTTGTAGACCTGAAATCCTCTTTTTAGGAAGACCAGAAAGCAGGGCATTGCAGTAGTCTATCCTACTGGTGATGAAAGCATGCATTAGCATAATAAGTCATTAGAACTCTGGCGATGTTCTTTAGATGATAAAAATCTATTTTGGTGATATTTTTAATATGATGGATAAAAGTCAGCTCAGAGTCAAAGATGACACCCAGGTTCTTCACTTGTGAAAATGGATTAAGAGACAGTGATTATAATTTTGGTAAACGTTTCTCTCTCTGGGCCTCAGGACCGATAACTAAAACTTCAGTTTTGTCCTGGTTGACCTGGAGAAAGTTTTCTGCCATCCAGGATTTGATGTCTAAAATGCAATTAAAAAGTGTGTCCATTGGCCGTGTGTCATCAGGAGACACAGAGATGTACAACTGTGTATCATCAGCGTTACTGTGAAAATTTACCCCATGTCTCCTGATGACACTGCCAAGAGGGAGCATATAAAGGTTAAAAAGCACTGGGCCTAAAATTGAACCCTGGGGCACACCACATGTAATCCCATGAACCCTAGAGGAACAGGTATCCAGACTCACCATAAAAGTCCTGTCTGTGAGGTAGGAACTGAATCATTGGTGTACAGCACCAGAGAGGCCGATCCGTTTCAAACGAGTTAAAAGAATAATGTGGTCTACTGTGTCAAAGGCAGCACTTAGATCCAGTAGAACCAACACAGTCACCTTCTGTTTATCATAATTTACTCTAAAATCATCTAAAATCTTGAGAAGGGCCATCTCGGTGCTGTGGTTCACCCTAAAACCAGACTGAAAATGTTCTAAGACATTATGGGTGTTGATAAAATCATTAAGTAGAATTAAAACAATCTTTTCTAAAATTTAGCTTAAAATTTGTAAGCTGGATACCGGTCAATAATAGTTTAAATCATTAAAATCTAAATTGTTCTTCTTCAGCAGGGGCCTCATCACCGCCCGTTTAAAAGCACTGATATCTCTGATATATCTGATAACATTTGTGCTAATGTTAGTTATAATGGAGACAGAAAGCTACGTTTTCCCTCTCATTTTGTATTTCTTTTAATAAAATTGTGCAACAAGCAGAGCTATTTATTTCAAACCCTCTTTGGCTTTCTTACACTGCTCATGTCTAGTAAGACTGATCTGAACTCAAGTATTTTAAATGATAAAAGCAATAAATGAAACAATTAATGACAGGAAAACCCAGCAGAGATTCGCAGGAGTGAGCTGAAATGAAGCAGGTAAATGGAAATAATAGTGTTTACTGAACTGTGTGTGTTCAGCAATCCAAAATCACTGCAGTGGAAAATACTTCATTAGTTTGTTGGAAATTTCTCTTTCTTAAAAAGAACTTCAGTGTAGGGAGGGTTTTGGTTTAACAGGAACGAACAACAAAACCTGGCTCAGTATGAGCGGCCATTCTACATGACTCACTTGGGTTTGAGGAGACAGAGCACACACAAACACACACACACAAACATATTAGGATTAGACCAATACATCGATCGGCTGATATATCAATTTCTGTACATCGGTACTGGCCAATATAACTCCTTAGCAAAGCCAATTTAAAGTCAGGCACATCCCCAGGCAGCCTGGTGCTGCTGCAGGATTTTATTCAAATGTACATTTATGTTTGTGAATCACCTCTGCATAATAAATGCTCTAGAACTTCTTTTTATTAACTGTTTTGAATATTTGATTACTTGATCAGTTAATTTATTTGTTTGATTGGCTTTAGTTAGATGTCTGATTTTAACACTGAGCGGTGCACAAAATTACTTAAGATTTAACAGGTTAAAAAAAATCAGTGTCCAAACATCAATTCAGCTTCAGAAATGTAGGGCATCAACAATGTTGTTAATGACTAAATTTCAGCCATTGGGGGATCATAACTTCTGCATATCAGCATCTTTATCGGCAATAGAAAAATCCATATCAGTTGATCTCTGATGTATTGTGTGTGTGTGTGTGTGTGTGTGTGTGTGTGTGTGAGAGAGAGAGACAAAATGTTCCTGAAAGTGTTTTAATTATGAAAAAAAAAGTTCAAAGATTTTTATGGTCTATAAAAAATATCTTATTTTCTGTTCTAACAACATTATTGTGAGCAGAAATACGACTTTAAAGCATGGAGTGGTTCAAAAGCATCCACACTAAACATAGGAAACCTACACTGACACTCATAATCTAGAGTTAGAGATTTTAAAACTGCATCCCTTTCCTCATGCTCTTTGTGTGTGTGTGTGTGTGTGTGTGTGTGTGTGTGTGTGTGTGTGTGTGTGTGTGTGTGTGTGTGTGTGTGTGTGTGTGTTTGTGCGGAGTCTGAAGGAGGAATGAAAGCGCACCGCTGGGCTTCAGATTGCTTTCAGATAGCTTACATCCACAACGCCGCGGCCAAATGCCAGCTATGATGAGTAAAAATAATGCAGGGTAGGTGGCATCAAAGGGATGCAGCCATCTGCTCCTCCAGTGCTGATACAGTGAGTGTTTGTTTCTAGATGTGTAAGCTCCTTTATCCAATCAATTAGCTTTGTGTGTTTCAGGTAATCAACCTGGACTGTGAAGATGCTGTCATCACTGATCACTATGCTGAGGAACTTCACTGAGCTGTAAGACCAATACTTTCCATTGTTTTGCTGTCATAAATTATGTTAATAAATCCCACATCAATCAGTATACTCACTGCACCAAGAAAAATTGTTAATTTGAGGACATATTATTATAAAAAAAAAACTCAAAATGGCTCACAATTTTCTCAGCTTTGCATTATTTATATAGTCCCAAAAACTTTTCTACCCCAGGAGCTTTTTCTTTGTCCCCTTTCTCTTAAAGGAAATAAGATGTGGGAATACAGCAGCTTTAATATTTTATAGCAGGTAATTTATTTTGACCACTTCTCACTTTACACTGATTCATCACTTGTGGAGAAAAGTATATTTTTCAGATTAAATGGCTTTTTTGTTCAGGTCATGGTAACCTTGTGTGTGTTTTACCTAATAGAGACATACATAATATAATGATCAAGTTTGTATATTACAAATGTCCAACTGGAAATGCAAAAAATGCACAATGGTCCATCCATGTTAGCAATCCATCTTAGACTGAGAGACCATCTAAAGGCTCAGGAATCCTCTGCAGGTGTTCTGAATTCATTAGCTGATTAGAGTGTGACACTTTGAGTCTAGAATACTGAATCTTTAAACAGTTTTCTAGTGGTCTGGGATTTTGGATGTTGGGTTTCATAAGCTGTAAGCCATAACCATCACGGTTATAACAAATAAAGGCTTAAAATATGGAAATGAACTATGAACTAAAATCAGATATTTCCTACATATTCTTGATAATAATAAAACCTATAAATTTTTCATAGTTTAATTTAGCCTTTGAAACAAAAATAGTTTTGTTTCTGTTGTTCCAAACCCCAAATGTAGTTGTAAACATTATGTTTTATGTTGTTGATTGAATATTATGGTCAGAAGTAGTTTGGATAATTAAAATGAAATGAATTGGAAAAACATTTCAAAATGGCCTGAGTTTGTCAAAAATTTCATTTTTCCTTTGGCAGCAACTTGCTAATGACGACTAAGAGTGCTGGTGCTTTTTTTTTAATTCTTCATTTTCTGTCATTATTATATTTCCATATTCGTTTGAATTTTTTAACCTCCCAATTTTGGCTCCCATTTACCTGTAGGGTGTGTGTGTGTGTGTGTACACGTGCGTGAGTGTGTGTGCATGCATGTTGGCTCATTTTGGGTGCCATCTTACTGAAACTCCTTTTCCAGCTGGGCTGATTACTTCGCCTAATTGCTGCCATTTTTCTTCAGGACCTGAGGTGGTGTTTCCTGAGGTTAGGGAGGCAGAGAAAGAGAAAATGAAAAGGCATGCACTTGAACATGTTGGTACGGAGGAAGAGAGAGAGCTTGTCATAAAGCACTAATGCATGGAGGGCTGCTGGGAGTTCACCGGCCCCAGAGATACACCTCATCAGCAGCAACAGCGGCGGCAGTGTCTCAGCAGAACAGCTTGCATAACAGACCCCTGTCAGACTCAAAGTTAATGGGACGGATGGAGAAGGGGGAGGGGCGGGGGGGGGTGGGGGGGGATTCATGCAACTTTATGTAATTTTAGAGAGGTGAGCTAAAATCAGGAGTTTTCTTGATGGTGAGTGAGCAAGCGGGCTGAAAAGAAAGGCTTCTGACAGTGCTGCTTTTGTTTTTCAAATTAATTATCAGGGTAAAATGTCACACAGCCATTCTTGGGATGTTTCTGTCATCCATGTCAAGCAGCAGGGACATGCGCTACATCAGTGAGGAGACTGGAATTCTTCATGGAGGAGACGTTTCAAAACCATCAGATTTCACTAGTTTAAATCGTCCAACTGTCATGAATCAGCAGATGAGCTGATGCTGCCGATTTTAACCTGACCTGTTAATAACCGAGTTGTCCCCTGTTGGTACATGAACAAGCCTGAGCAGGTGTTGAGTTCAAGCCTCAGCAAGCACGGTGGTGGACAGAGGTGATGACGAGTAACAGGGCATCAGAAACACCTGCCCTAGATGCTCAGAGATGATCTGGACCTAATGACCAGAGACCGACTGAGCCGAGGTCATTAGAGGTCAAACACGGGAGTGTGTCTGGAGAAGAAAGAGTTCAAATAGAACAAGGGCTTTCATTTGCTGTCACCATGTGTTAATTATTGGAGTGTGTTCTAGAGAAAAAGAAATTAATCATAGCAAAAATTTCTATCATAATTGTGTAAAAACAATCGACATATTAAAACACTAAAAATAACTCTGTTCATTGTTTTTCTCAGTTTGATGGAATCCCGCCATGATCAATCCAGCAGTTTACAGAAAGTGTTAGCACACAAACATTGTGTAACAGACCATGAAAGCATAGGTAATCTATAGAGTACAGTACTTGAATCAGCCAATTCAGAAAGTGTGACAGCCATATTATCAACCATGCAGGAACAGAATAGCCTTTTTTTTTTTGCTTTGTTTAAACCAAACCATGTGATTTAAATGATGTCTAGTTTAGTAGGTGGCATTTTATTCTTGTCAGAAGTGACAGAAAACTTTAAAAGTTAAAGAGCAGGTTCACCTGCAGTTTTTCATTCAGGCAGAATGTAACAATAGTCTTCTACACCTATCTCCTGTATTAGCTTCTGATAGAAAATAAACATAAAATGCTCTGTTCAGAAAAGCCTGACAGATCTACGTCACACTGTCACTTACCCATCTTGACTTATGATGGGGAAGGCTGTTGTTGGTTTAGCGTTCAGGAAACAACAGACAACATCTCGGCTAGTAGAAGCTAACCGTTAGCATTAGCAACTCCACCACACAGCAGAACTCCTTTAGGCTTGTGTTGTTTATAGAGGTAAAACATCAAGGTGGGGTGGGTTGCTGTGCACGAAGTTGTCTGTGTTCGACCAAATGTGAGAGCAGGGGGGATTTGCACCAGCCCGAGCTGGGCAAGCGGCCCACTGGGACAGTGCCAGAATGCCAGACGGGCCAATCCAACCCTGGTTCAAATTAAAACTCCTCTGGAATCAGTTCCTTGATCCTCGCTCTTACTGGCTGTTTTCAGGTGTATGAGTTTACTGGCATCTTTAATGTTGCTGCAGTAAAAATACAGTTTATAAGTAAATGAATGACCTGGTGTCAATGCAAACACGTTTAGTCATGTAGTGAGGTAATTCTTTATACAGTGTAGTTCTGGTTGAGTTCTTGTTTTTTTAACTTGGTTCATGAATGTACTGATAAGAGAGTAGAGAAACTTTGTTTTTGATCCTGAGTGAGACTGGGAGCCAATGACGATCTTTCAGAATGATGTGGTATGCTTATACTCGTGCACCCTCATCAAGACCCTAGCAGCGCTGTTCAGCACAAGATACGATTTAATTTAATAGAAACTTGACTCTTAAATAATGACTGGTGATGTTCAGTCAGGCATTTCCTCGGTGGTCTTGCTACAAGCTGAACAAAAAACTAGATGTGTGCTGTGGTGATGTCCTTCTGTATAGTTTTTATGGGGATTGAGAAAATGACCACAAGCATACAGGCAGCAACGGTTTGCTTTGTTGAAAGCAAAAGTCGTCCCAAATCAAGAGCTCTTTTTGGCATTCTTGAGAGCAGGACTGTATTGTTGCTTGTCATGCAGGTGTGTGATGCTGAAAGCATGTAATTATTGCTCATGGGGCTACGCCTGAAGTAGTCTAATCAGATAGAAGATGGGACATCTTACAGCAAGTGTAAATCAGCAGTGATTTTCTCTCTCTGCATGAATGAGCTTAAAATTAAGAGACACAATGGCAAAAGCACCATGACTTCAGGCACGTTGTCCGTCTGAGAGTTTCAGGTTCTACATCCTTCATTCGCCTCAGGCTTTACGTGTGTCAGATAAGAATGAACAAGAATCTCTATTAGATACGACGCTGGTTAACAATCATTATATTCATGTGACGTAGAACTTGGAGTTTCCAAAAGAATCGTGCAGAACTACCGGACATGCTGTCTCCGTGTGCAGAAGATGTTTGGCAACACTCATGTTACAGATTGTGTTTTTAACCTTCTGTTACAAAAGGAAAAAAATGACAGCTGAAGGAATAAAACAGTGACTGAGTTTTTGGTGAGAAAGACTCAGCATTGTGAGCGATGCCAACCTCCAACCCTTCTGTTCACATCACATCAGATAACCTCTTACATCTGTTGATTAGATGCCCCTGTACCGATTCATTTCAATTCAGTTTATTTATATAGCGCCAAATCACGACAAGAGTCGTCTCAAGGCACTTCACATATAAAACAACCTTTAATTTTGTTCATCCATAGTGCGGCGTCACCGTAGACAGAGTTCAGCTGTGGAGCAGAATCTACGGTTGTCTTTCAAACTCCACATGTGTCCACGTGATGTCCTCACCACTATGGATGTCAGTAAACAGGACAGTCCCCCATACATGATCAAAGATGCAATTACATCCTTTTTCCCCAAGTTTAAATAGTCCAAAGTTGATGCCAAAGCTGTTTCAAGCAAGTTGCTGCCATCTTTGTTTTGTTCCTAAGTAGCAGTATCATCCTGGTAACCAAACTGATAGAGCACCGTGATTGGTAGAACACAAGACTGGTCGAGCCTGCTGAGGCTCCTATGGAGTGTGGCTAGACCATTGACATATAAATATTGGACAATGGGTTTCCATAAGCTCCAATAACACGTTTTTGAAGAAAAATGGGAGGTGGCCACCACCGCCATTTTGACCGTGTCACAGGTTCCGTCAAGTCCAGACAATTCCACAAAAGGGAAGAGAGGTGGAGCTGAGGGTGGGGCTGTAAGGCTGGGATCAACTGACGACACCCGGTCGATCTAGCTACAAGCTATCCTGAAGCTAACCCAAAGCTAACGCGGAGGTGGGAGCTAAGCTAACAGAGGTAGCAACGTAGCTACAACCGGAGTTAACTGTGCACAACACCAGAGCTTCTGAGTCAGAGATACGCCGGGCTGACCGCTGGGTAAAATCGGGTGGAACACAGAAGTCTCCGAGACCTCCACAAGCCAGCAGCCGCACAGCAGACAAGCGCCACTGTGATCTGAGATGTGCAGAGCAGCCGCTGGGGAGAACCGGGTGGAAAGGTTTCCATCCAGAGCTCCACAAGCCGGCAGCCCAGGCAGCAGACAGAAGCCGCGATCAGACAGAGATGCGCTGAGCTGCGGGGAGGATTTGCTCGCTTCTGGTACCAGCCCCCAGCGGATGAGGGTGGAACTGCAATTTATTTCATTCCCGCGTTTGCTTCAAATTTTGACCCGCATTGTGGGGGCTTGGGCTAGACTGAACTTCTGGTTTACGGTGTGTCTGGATTTCTGGGCTATAGGTGAAATGAGACCAGTGGTTATTATCATTTGGGCAGTAGTTTATAAAGAGCATTTATTATAAAAATGCATGTGCATGTTATGGCCCCAGTTGTATTAAGGAACATATGCACACTTGTACAGGGACAAGGCCCCACTGGAGTTCTTCATGACCACACTCGTGCACTAACAACACAAAATGAATATGAGAAGACATTTTTTACACACACTCACACACACACACACACACACACGGAGCGTCACAAACAGGAACGCACTAATCAGAATGTCTCAGCAGAAGCTCTGTGGTTTTAAGGACCAGATGGACACTATCATAACTGTACTGGAGGCATTTTGTGGCTGTGGGACGTCTGAGTAAATCTGGCTGCAGCCATCTGTCTCAGCACCTCCCAGTGTACAGCCTGGACCTCATGCCTCTCTACACACCATCATAAAGGCATTTTGATTACACAAGGCCTGAGAATTTAACAAAATGTACTTCTATAAACTAAAAAAAATAAAATACTCAGTGAATTGGACATATATTTTAAACTATGACAAAAACGTCTAAATTTCCAGATATGTTATTCTCTCTTGGGGGTGTTAAGTTGGACTATAGTTTTACAAGAAGCCATATTTATTTCTAGCATATTACCAGAGGTGATGAAGCTGGTGAGGCTTGCTAAAAACAAACAAAAAGTAAGAAGGAACTTTCAGCATCCTGGCGTTCACTAATTAACTTGTCCCATTGATCTTATTGTGGAGGAATTCTCTCATCACCCAGAGGTTGCCAAGCAACAAGTGGAATTCAGGAAGTTGGTGCTCTGGACAAAAAACTAAAAGCTGCTTCTAAAAGTTGTCATAGAGGGAAGTTTCATTCTAAGGTGGCTTTTGTATTAATAATTAATTAATGTCAGCCTAACAAGCTCAACATTCCATCTAAATGAATGCATGCGTGTGTGTGTGTGTGTGTGTGTGTGTGTGTGTGTGTGTGTGTGTGTGTGTGTGTGTGTGTGTGTGTGTGTGTGTGTGTGTGTGTGTGTGTGTGTGTGTGTGTGTGTGTGTATTTGCACTTTTAGCGGTCACTAGGATAGAAAACTCTACATGCTGAATCACCATTCAGATGTAATTACAATGAGATGAATTGGTAAATTGTCCCAAATGAAAGAGAATGTGTCCTCATCAGACAACATACTATCCTGATGCCGTTGTCATAGTTCAAACATTGAGTGTAAAACTGTGCGTTACCTTATTGATTCTGGTTTTTCCAGTTTCAGCTGACCTGGTTCACATCCTTCAGTCATTTGTGACCTAATCTGATTGCTGCTATAGAGAACACTGAGAGTATGTGCTATAAGACTGCCAGGACTCCTCACCTCTGCCCATGTGAGAAGTGAGGAGGAGTGTAGCGTGTAACAAGACCCAAACGCGGAAGTGCTAGCGATGGGTGACGTCTAATCTAGGAACGCCGGCACGGGCCTTGAAGGGAAACGAGGATGTGGCGACGTTCCAGACAGTAAAAGGAACTGGCTTAATGTCTGGATGTTACAGATGGTGTAGAGGAGAGTGGGAGCTCTGGAATCGCCCGGCGTGAGTGATGAGACGTGGCGATGAAATGGGTTGAGATGTGGTCGTCCGAACTGAAATGGATAGGCGGTAACGACCAGGAAGCCACCGGATGGGGTAACCACGGATGCTCTGGGCGCAACAGCATGACGAATTGAAACATAAAAACAAGGCTAAAGTAAAACAAGGCGCCGTAGGATCCGATACAAGCGGAAAGCACCTAGACCACAGACAGAGCTTAGAAGCTACGATGACTGAGCAAGGACTGTTGAGAAGGACTTCCAGAGTATTTGTGATGATGTGGAGAGGTGGAAACCGGTGAGGGGAATGCTGGGAAGTGGAGTTCAGGTAATGTCTGGTGCAAAGTGAATGACTGGAGGACTTGAATTGTGACAACGACAGGCCCTTCCACTGGTGAGATTCATTTTCAGTGTAAATGGAGATGTTTTTGTCAAAAAGTGTATTATGAGACATCATCAGCAGCACTTCATACTGTAGTAAATAATCATAAAAACACACGTAAACTACTAGTATACCAATCGCACTCAAATGTTGAGATGGTGCACAGGAAAAGAGTTAATGATAGTTCATGGACAATAAAACTGGGTCTTCCTGGTTAGGGTTGGGGTAAGCATTTCGAGACGTTTTAGCTACTTCAAGCACTGTGTGTGTGTGTGTGTGTGTGTGTGTGTGTGTGTGTGTGTGTGTGTGTGTGTGTGTGTGTGTGTGTGTGTGTGTGTGTGTGTGTGTGTGTGTGTGTGTGTGTGTGTGTGTGCGTGCGTGCGTGTGTGTGTGTGTGTGTGTGTGTGTTGTAAGCTGGCACAAAGATGGGAAAAACAAATCTGCACTAAAGACTGTAGATATACTGAAAAACAAAGATGAATGTCCCAATATGTTACAAAAACAGTAATTATGTTTCCCTTTTAAAAAAATGTACAACCCAGGGGTTTTTCCCTTTACTTTTGTCACGTTAGTTTATTTGGCTTAACGAGATAAAACAACGAATGACTGATTACACCATCTACAACTATTTTATTTAAAACTAAGTTAAAAATAAATGAAGTAGCATTGGTTTTATTTGGATACATTTTCAGTCATGTTGTCATGATTGCATTAGAATAATGATTTTCTCTTGCTACCAAAGGTGCAATAAATGCATCATGACTTTGAGTTACAAGAATCAAAAATGAACAATGTAATGACGGTGGCATTAAGCTAATTTAGTGAAATTACACCTCCATGAGTACCAGATTGTCACGGTCTGCCCTCATCATTCCTAATAACAATCAATATGCTGCAGTTGTCCCAGGTTTGTGTTCACAGGTGGGCATGTCGGACAGCCAGCTGTGCTTGAGCTCCCTGATCAGAGAGCCAGGGGTATTTATGGAGTGGTGTGACACAACTCCAGTGCCGGTTGATACTCTCACCTTGGGTAACTACTAGCCAGCCATAGTCTTAGTCTGCCAGCTCCAGCTTAAATCTTTTGTCTGCCTGTTCCAGTCTCAGTCTTGATCTGCCTGTTGTCGAGTCCTGAATGTTCCTGCTCATCTGTCCTCAGAACAAACCTACCAACACCTGGAGTTGTCTACCAACATCACGTCGCTCAAGATCCCCTGGCCTCCGCTCTCCACCATCCGTCTGTCGTCCTGCCTGCCTCACTGCCAGCCTATGAGCCTGCTTCACAGCCTGCCTCACTGCCAGCCTATGAGCCTGCTTCACAGCCTGCCTCACTGCCAGCCTATGAGCCTGCTTCACAGCCTGCCTCACTGCCAGCCTTCGAGCCTGCCTCTCAGCCCGCCTCACAGTCTGCCTCCCAACCTGCTTTCCAGTCTTGTCCTGGATCTGAACTCCTGCCATTCGTCCATTCCCACCTGGTCCCAAAGACTCAGTCCATCCTTACCAGTCCTGGTCATCAATCGTAAGAATAACCTCCAAAAACAAATCATATTCTTGGTTCTCTGGTTCCGGATTTATCTTATATGTATCTGCTTCTCGTTTTAGATTCCTGTTCATCCTGTTCCCGTTTGGAGCAGCACCCTTAGTTTACTCACCACTCTTAATAAAAATTATTATATTATTTTGACTTACCCCATCTCCGTAGTGTGATTCTTTCATGTCTTGGGTAAAACTTCTTCCCATAAACATGACAGAATCAACTAGCCAAAAGTCCATCCCCATGGAACAATCACTTTCGTCCGCCATCGCCGATACCTTAGCAAAACACGAGATGTCCATTCAGACCGTGCTAGATCAGTTGTCCTCTACCAATCAGTGTTTACTCCAGCGTGACACCGCACTTCGCCAGATGAACGATGCACTTAAAGCTACACCTCCGTCTACCGCCACTTCCGCAGCTCCGTCCCTGTCATCTCTTCCGGTTCCACAGCTTGGGGTCGGCTTCCAGGTCGCTGAATCACCACAACCTGACACATTCTCTGGCGAACCAGGTAAATGTCGTTGTTTCTAATTACTTCGCCAGTTAGTGTTTGAACGATCTCCTGAGACTTTTATTAATGACACGGTAAAGATTTCGTTTATAGTTTGTTTGCTCCGGGGTAAAACCTTGCAATGGGCTGAGGCCAAGAGCCGCCAGGCTAGCTTCCTACGCGGTCCTCTCTCAGCCTTTTTAACCGAGTTTAAGCAGCTTTTTGACCACGCTGAATCCCCTGCAGAACTGGCTAAGCATATTTGGAATTTACAGCAGGGAAAACAATCCGTCACAGAATTTGCCATCGAGTTTCGAACCCTCGCTTCGGTTTCCACCCTTGATGATGCCTCCCTCAAAGCCGCCTTCTCTCATGCCTTAACTGAATGAATCAAAGATCAGCTAGCTTATTGCCTGGAACCCAAGAACCTCGAGGCCCTCATTACCTTGGCTACCAGTGTTGAGAAGTGTCTTAAGGAGAGACAAAAAACCAACTTGTTCAGGTCCCCGCCGGTTACTGTTCCACATCAACGTGCCCACCAAACACCACAACCAACCTCCCCTACTACAGGACTAGATGAACCAATGCAAACAGCAAGGGCGCAATTGACTCCTGAAGAGAAACAGAGACGCCACTCCTCCGGCCTTTGCCTGTATTGTTGTCAGTCTGGCCACTTTGTCCTGACCTGTCTGGTTCGGCCAAAAGCCACTCCCCACCAGTAGAACCGGGTTTACTGGTGGGTGGAAATGCAAGTAACCCCAATTCCCGGTGCGCACTAACTTGTTCAATCAAATACAACCAAAAAACTTTTTCTTCAGATGCCTTGTTGGACTCTGGTTGTGAGAGGAACATTTTGGACCAAACAGTGCTGCAGCAGCTCAACATCCCCACTGTTCCCCTCTCTTCACCCATAAAGGCCTCTTCACTAGACGGGAGTTCTCTCACCACCATAACCCATCGTACTGTTCTGGTTAATCTGTTGGTTTCTGGGAATCACCATGAGGTACTGAGTTTTTTCGTGTTCCCTTCTCCACAGTCCCCAGTAGTCCTAGGTCATGAATGGCTGGTCACTCATACTCCCCACATTGACTGGAGGACTGGGTTGGTCACTGACTGGAGCCCATTCTGTTTGTCCCACTGCCTCCACTCAGCTCCCCTTCCCATCGGAGAACCCAGGAGTCAGGCGCAAGAGCCGCCCAATTTGACTGGAGTCCCTTCAGAGTACCATGACCTCCAGCAGGTATTTAATAAAGACCGTGCGTCCTCATTGCCTCCTCACTGACCCTACGATTTTAGTATTGATCTCATTCCTGATGCCGTTTTGCCATCAAGCCGTCTATACAATTTATCCAAGCATGAACAGGAAAGCATGGCTAAATACATTTCTGAGTCCTTGTCTGCAGGTATTATAAGGCCTTCCACGTCTCCCCTGGGTGCAGGGTTCTTTTTCGTGTCCAAGAAGGATGGATCCCTGCGTCCCTGCATTGACTACTGAGGACTGAACCAGATCACAATCATAAACAAGTGCTCTTTACCACTGCTTTCATCAACTTTTGACCCTGTTAATGATGCCTCTATTTTTACCAAGCTGGACCTGCACAACGCTTACCACTTCATGAGAATACGGGAGGGGCATGAATGGAAGACGGCCTTCAAGACCCCTCTGGGACATTATGAATATCTGGTCATGCAGTTTGGACTCACTAATGCCCCCGCAGTCTTCCAATCACTGGTGAACTCTGTCTTGGGTGATTACATCAACAAATGTGTCACTGTTTACCTGGAAGATATTCAGATTTTTTCCAGATCACTCGCTGAACACCATCAACATGTCCGAGCTGTGCTTCAACGACTTCTCGAAAACCGCCTATACGTCAAAGCCGAAAAATGTGAGTTTCATGCCTCCTCTGTCAAGTTTCTGGGTTTTGTTCTGGAGAGCGGTCAGCTGAAAACAGATCCCGACAAGATCGAAGCAGTTCGGACATGGCCAACTCCAGCTACACATAAGCAGCTACAACGTTTTTTGGGTTTTGCAAACTTTTATTGCCGTTTCATCAGAAACTACAGTCAAATAGCCATACCCCTCACTCAACTCACTTCGGTCAAAGTACCATTCCTGTGGTCCCCAGAGGCCGACCAGGCATTCAATGCGCTCAAGACCAGCTTCATTCAAGCACCAATTCTCACTTGCCCAAACACTTCGTTACAGTTCACCCTGGAGGTTGACACCTCTGACACCGCGGTGAGCGCTGAGCACAGCTAAGTTCTCTATTCATTGTGGTCTTGGCAGAACCTTAACTCTCATTCGTAGGACCTTTTGGTGGCCTTCAATGTACAAAGATGTTAAGGAATACATTAGCACCTGTCAAGTTTGTGCCAGGTTTAAGAGCAACAACCAGTCCCCTCAAGGTATTCTCCAACCCTTGCCGGTACCTCCTTGTACCTGGTCTCATATAGCTCTAGATTTTGTAACTGGTCTACCTCCCTCCAAGGGCTTCACTATCATCCTCACTATCATTGACCGTTTTTCTAAGGCCTGTCACCTGGTTCCATTAAAATCCCTTACTTCCTCTGCTGAGACAGCTAACCTACTCATAAAACATGATTTCCGGTTACACGGCATCCCTACCGAGATCCTCTTTGACAGAGGACCTCAATTCATATAGAATCGCAACCGCAGGCTTGCGGATCGCCACCGACATCCAGCACCTGCCTACACTCCAGGTCAATTGGTTTGGCTCACCTCCCATGACATCAAGCTCCGGAACTTCTCCAAGAAATTCTCTCCCCGTTACCTTGGTCCTTTCCCCATCGCCGCTGTCCTTGGTCCTGTCTCCGTCCGTCTGTCCTTGCCCCGTTCTATGAAGGTACATCCTGTGTTTAATGTCTCATTGCTCAAACCTGTTGTCTCCAGCCCCCTGTGTCCTCCTGCCGACCCTTCTCCACCGGTCCGCCTTGCTGATGGTGGTCTCGGCTACTGGGTCCACCAGCTCAGTGGCCTAGTGGTAGAGTGTCCACCCTGAGACTGGGAGATCAGGGTTCGATTCCTGGTTGGGTCATACCAAAGACTTTGAAAAAATGGGACCCAATGCCTCCCTGCTTGACACTCAGCATTAAGGGGTTGGATTGGGGGGTTAAACCACCAAATGGCTGTGTCTGCAGCTCACCGCTCCCCCAGGGGATGGGTCAAATGCGGAGAACAAATTTCGCACATACATCAGTGTGTGTGACAACTAATGGGACTTTTAACTTTAACTTTAACTTTATCCTGGATGTCCGGCCGCGTGGTCGTGGCCGCCAATACCTTGTGGACTGGGAAGTGTATGGACCGGAACACTGTCAATGGGTCCCCGGTTCCTGGATAGATGACGACTCCCTCATCCGGGACTTCGAGGCCTCCCGTTCTTTAATCTTTTGTCTGCCTGTTCCAGTCTCAGTCTTGATCTGCCTGTTGCAGAGTCCTGAAAGTTCCTGCTCGTCTGTCCTCAGAATGAACCTACCATCGCCTGGAGTTGTCTACCAACGTCACGTCGCTCAAGATCCCCTGGCCACTGCTCTCCACCCTCCGCCTGTCGTCCTGCCTGCCTCACAGCCAGCCTTCGAGCCTGCCTCTCAGCCCGCCTCACTGCCAGCTTTCGACCCTGCCTCTCAGTCCGCCTCACAGTCTGCCTCCCAACCTTTTTTGCAGTCTTGTCCTGGATCTGAACTCCTGCCATTCGTCCAGTCCCACCTCGTCCCCAAGACTCAGTCCATCCTCACCAGTCCTGGTCATCAATCGTAAGAATAACCTCCAAAAATAAATCATAGTCTTGGTTTTCTGGTTCCGGGTTTATCTTATATCTATCTGCTTCTCGTTTTCAATTTTGTTTCATCCTGTTCCCATTTGGAGCAGCACCCTTTGTTTACTCACCATTCCTAATAAAAATTATAGAGTGATGTAACGATCTAGAGTTGTATTTTAATATACTGTAAGTAGATCTAGTTTTTATAATCAGAAGAATAGGTTGTTTTTATCATCAGGGAGTTCATTTAACACTCTGTATTGACCTTGAGACAAGAAAAGAGAGAGTTGGGATCGTTTAAGAATTTTATTATAAATTCTACAATCTATCAGGACTAACTCTGTGTTGTTTGGAAATGAATGTGATGTTCGATGTGTGTGTGTGTGTGTGTGT